>JACJUY010003077.1:61879-87136 GCA_014220935.1 Platorchestia sp. MABIK | reverse complement strand
CGTACCCAAATTAGTCTTAATCATTTTACACACCTCCAGTAAAAAAAATTTGTTGTTCAGTGTTATTAGAGCAGGGTGAGGTGTTGAGGTTGAGCGACTCCCGTAATACCAGAGGAGAAGAGTGCTTTGTTCTGCAATTAGGGGTAGCCGCTGGCGTCACCTAGGGGTGAAGAAATATAATATATTCTCTTACGATTAACCTACGGTTGTAAGTTTTGAGTACTGTCGAGTAAGAACCGAATGAGGAGTCGTGGCCTTGAATGTGTTACGAGAACTGCAGAATGTAGAGTGAAGCTGTTCGGTATACGCTCCTAAAATTTTCACGCATCGGAAGTTGTGGGTGCTCATCTTGTGTTATAGGTCTGTTAGTAGAGTTACAAGTGTATAACCATTGAGCAGCAAGCAATGATGTGCAGATACGTTCGCATGGATTATTCGACGACTGATTGTAGAGGTGAGAGGACGAGCCCCCATAATTGTTATCAGCACGTTGAAATGTTTGATGAGATTTGGACAAACGCAATTTAGTGCTGGTGGACAATGGAGGAGTCAAGTGAATACGTAAGTACCGAAGAACTAGGCTGCTTTTGTTGATACTGGTCAATTTTCCGCGTTATTCTGCGAATGAAAAGCTAGTAGTACAAGAGGTAATGGGCAATAAAAAAAGTGTATTAGGAGACATGTGTTGAAAGCAACATGTTTGTGGCGAGTGAAATTAAAATGTTAAGAAACAGAATAAAAAAGTGAATCGGTCTCGTTTGTTATTTTTCACTTGCGTGTGGCGAGTGAAATAATAAAAGATGTAAAGAAATAGGATAAAAAATGAATCTGTCTTTCTTTGATAGTGAAAACGCATATCACAGAGTGGGCCGTTTGAAATTCTAAAAAAACTGGCTTCAGTGCGGCAACAGAAAACACTAACAAATAGTAATAAGAGTAAAAGTAAATAGTTATAAGAGTAAAAGTAAATAGTTATACGAGTGCAGTAAAATGGTTAGGGGACATAGAAACCGCCAAGGAGTAGAAGCTACAGCATTAAAAAATTGGCATGGGTTGGTACCCGCAAATTTCACGCATTAACATTCCCTTTTGACTGAAGCTAGCATGCTTATACAACTATGTGCCCACTAGTCTCGCACTACTAGCCATGTTTTACTTAAGAGTGAATTTTTCACACGCGGTAACCTGTGTTTCTTGATATCGTAATTTAAATTTCTTTACACGGGGACATTCGACATCTTGGAATTGAACACAGTTTTCATGTCGGCCATGAAGATTCTTCTGGACCTCTTTGCTATATCATAATAATAATTGATGTAATTAACTACTATTTAGTCTAAACCAATGGTCTTGAAACTTTTACCCGCCCCGACCCTTTTTAAAAGATTTTATTTTAATACGACCCATTTAACTTTAACAAAATAAAGAATAAAATAAAACTATCGCACGAAATTTAAGGTTTATACTAAAATCTACGGATGATATTAGCATTAAATAATATTACATTTAATTTTTGAGATTGATGCGCCTGCATTTTCTTACACACAAGGTCAAACCTAGGCTCAATTTTTGTTAACGCTGGTCTAGACTCGATCGATGTTTTGTTTTGACATTAGTTATTGCCGAAAAAGCACTTTCACATTAATATCCTGTAGCGAAAGGTAAAAGAGTATCCATTTCAAGTAGTGACAACTTTGAATATTCCAATATGATGCCAACCCAAAACGAATTTTGACCCATATCCGCATATATAGTTTTTAGAAGAGTCAGTAGTTCTGCAAGTTCTTCCTGCGCCTATGGTGCGAGATCAAACAGTTTTTCGATTTCAGCATCAAATAGATTTTGCATCCAATCGAATAGGTCCATGAATGATTATTTCAATTTTTCCCTTGGTTTACCAAGTGTTCAATTATAATTTGTTTGATTATTTCCACATTTAGTTTATTTTCTGTGATGAGCTCTTCCAGACATGGAAACATCTCACATGAGTTACTCTCTACATTCATCAACCAAACATAAGCTTTCATCCGGAAAGTTTCAAAATTTGAAGTTAATGCAGGAATATTTGTATTTTAAGCTTGCCAAAAATATATAAAATACCAAAATTTAGGAAGCCAATTTTTGTTTTCGAAATATTTTTCCAAATCTGAGTCGTTACCTGATCAAATTGACGTGACTTCATTTTTAAAAGCGATCTGTTTTCTTAAAGTCCAACCACTTGAAAGCTATCGAATGTCAGTGTGAAGCTGCAGGGATTCAAAATTTGAACCGATTTCTTTGCTCAAATTTGAATATAGCCGAGTACTAAGAGCGCGGGTCTTGATGTATTAATAATTTCAACTGAATCTTGTAGCACTATACGCAATTCTTTGTAAATTTTTTCCGTTGCTAACACCTACCGATGAATCGTGCAATGAATGAATGTGATACCTTCATTGCATACAGACCTGACTTTATTGTGGAAACAAACATTCTTTTCTGTCATTGCTGCTGCACCCTCGGTGCACACCCGAACACTGCAATTCAATCCCACTTCTCTAATAAAATCATCTATTTTTTGAATTATTGTTTCACTTATCGTATGTCTTAACGGCCTGGAAGAGTAAGTTTTCATGAACATCGCTGTTGTAGCAATACCTTAAGGCCTGTTTATATGATCATTGATGAGTAACTTTACCACGCGCGCATGCAGTCACGTACTTAAAACTGTGTTGACACGATCATTGAGTGCGCGCGTGAGTAATGAAAAGAGGCGCAAGCTCTGTCCACTTGCTCTCGCTTCAGGCGCATGTACTTGCTCAATGCTCGTCTTCATGGCTCTGGCCAGCGCCATAAAGGCGAGCATAGTCCGCACTGTCATTGAGCAATTTAATGCGCCTGAAGCGAGAGTGAGTGGACAGGGCTTGCGCCTCTCTTCACTGCTCACGCGCGCACTCAATGATCGTATAAACAAGTAAAGGAGCTTTCACACGATCAGTTTTTTTGTCAGTCACACTCACAGCTCCGCAACACCATATTTGGGCATGCGTGCTCTCTTTGCTCTCTAATCGTCACTCATTAACTGTACTGCTTTGACTGCCGCTTTGCTATTTGAGTGTCAGTTTCTGCCTATCCTGTGTCAAGTAAGGAAGGATTGTAGTCGCTGCTCCGTATCAAATGGTCTCTGTTGGGTCTCGAGAAGCGACGGCTTCTTTTTTAGCGATATTCGAAAGCAGCTTGCTTTGTGCATAGAGCAAAGCAGCGAATACAAGAACAATGATATAAAAATCGAGTCGCTCAAATGTTATTGAAGCAACGCAAAATCAGTTTAGATGAAAATGGTTTGAAGAAAAATTAGCACGCTTCGAAGCCAGGTTAACCAATCTATCATTTTACAGGGGATAGCACCTGATCTATATGGACAACACCTATCAGGAGATGGCACCTGATTTAACGGAGCGTATTTATTCAGTATTCATAATGATATGGGAAAAAAAAGTTCATTTTGTTACAAGCATATCACAATGCATTCGTCTTGTAGAGTCAGCGCCATTTACAAAGATTTTCAATTCTTATTTAATATCCACCCAAGAAATACTGAAACGGTGCATTATTTTTATTTATTAGATCGAAAACAGATCAATATTCAGCCAAAAGTACGATTTCAATAATTTATTCAGTATTTTCATAATAATTTCAAAAACTTGGTAAATAAATTCTCCTTGATATTTCATTTCAGCTTAAAAATGTTTCGTGAAATAAATCTAAACGTTTATTAGTTTATCCGTACCGCTGTCACATTCACGTACAACGTTAGATATTATCACGCAGTAATTTGAGAGGTCTATTGTATTTCAGAATATTTGCGTACGGATGCCATTTTTACGCGTTCATTCTATCATACAGTTCTAAAATAATGTGCGTAAAATTCCAAGTAATATAACTAATAGTTCTTCTACAACTAATAGTTCTCCTACAAAAATTCAATTTTTCGAGCTGCACCCATGCTGGTACATGCACAACTGTATAGAACGGGCGAAAAATTGTACCAGCACTTGAAGTTATTAGGAAGTAGATTATTAGATTCGTGGTAGTTGTAGTATTTGTTAGATTTGAGGTGACCAAATTTTACAAATGCTGAAAAAAGGAAAGTGGAATGCGACAAATAATTAGTGAACGAAATCTTAACATTTAGCCTCAACTCCCTGCAAATCCGGTTAAAACTCCCATTTTGTAGATGTTTAGCCAGCCAATCTTTTAGCCACTTTCTATTTGCGGGGTTTCTTCTTCTTTTTGACCCCAAAGTCGATGATTATGCTTGCTTTGACTACGATTTACCTCTCCCAACAACGCATAGTGAAGCACTGCCAGGCTTGCAAGAATCAAGCAATGCAAGCGAGTCAGCGACACGCCACTTCATTTTCGTTCACCCCTCGTCTTTCAAAACTTTCTAGAGTGATTTAAAAACTATTGTTGCCACAGGCATAAGATTTTTACAGGGTGTGAAGCAAATATTGGTGACAATAATACGAGGTTTCTAAAACAAAATACTATTTTTGAAAGATGTAACGAGCTGAAATTCAGAAACACGAAAAGACAAAATTATTCACACAATTGAGCTCATCACAATTCATTGAGAAGTTTTTACCGTTATACTTGTTTTACTGAAAAAAATTGTACCTAAAATGTTTTTGAACATTCTAGATGTGAGATCATTCTAGAAATTGTGCCAGAGCTATACGGGGAGCCATAGGAGTAGAGCTTGGTCATTCGTACACTAGCGCCACGATAGGAAAAACTAAGGAACTCGGTGTGGACCTCAGACAGAAGATTATTGACTGCCACAAAGCTAGAAATAGTTATGGCGACATATCTAAGCGCTTGAGCAATATGTTATAAGAAAGTTTGCTAAGGTTGGTTTTGTGAAAACGTTGCCTTGGCGTGGTCGCAAAACAAAAACTCTCAGTGAGAACTTCTCGAAAATTGTGTCGTGAGGTCAACGCTAATCCACGAGTGAAGCTAGACGACATTGCCGAGAGATTGAATGCTCAGGGAACTAGCGTGAGCAATCGCACAATCCAGCGCTGTCTGAACAAGGAAGGCCTACACAGACGCCGACCTCGAAGGACTCCACTCCACAAACCATGTCATGTTGCTGCTCGTTTGAACTTTGCAAAGTCACACTTTGATAAGGACAGAGGCTTTTAGGAGAGAGTATTATGGAATGACGAAACCAAAATCGAACTTCTTGGGCACAATGACGTGTAGAAGGTTTGGCGTAAGAATGGTGAAGCTTTCCTGCCGAAGAATACTGTACCAACAGTTAAACACGGAGGTGGATCACTGATGTTTTTGGGTTGTTTTGCTGCATCGGGTACTGAAAAAGTTGGTTGTAATTGAAGGGAAGATGAACTCTGATGACTATATCTCTATTTTGAACGAAAAACCTGAAGGTATCGGCAATAGTTTGAGACTTGGAAGGCGGTGAGTATTTCAACAAGACAGTGACCCAAATCACACGGACAAGTCTAAAACTAGCTGGCTCCAAAGAAATTAGATAAATGTGGTGCTGTGGCCTTCGATGAGTCCTGATCTCAATCCCACTGAAAATTTGTGGCAGGAATTAAAAGTCAACATCGACGAGAGAGCTCCAAAGAATCTTCAGGAAATGAAACGCATCGCCATTGACGAATGGAGCAACATTTCATCAGAAACTACGGAAAAGCTTGTCGAAATCCATAATAAAAGGCTTATAAATGTTATGAAGATGAGAGGTCAAGCTATTGATTATTAAAAACGTCCTCAAATGGTAGATTCACCTCAATAAAGTGTAATAGTACTCACTGTATGAATAATTTTGTCTTATCGTGTTTTTGAAGTTCAGCTTGTTAAAAAAGCTTGTTCAGTTTGTTAAAGTGCTTCTGTCACATGGTTAAATTAATTTAAAATAAATTCTGCACGACGCAGACTTCACTACCGAGAGTCGGGTTCAAAGATGAATTCTCAATCGAAGAGGCGTATAGTGCTTCTCCAACGATCATATTTGATGGCTCTTCTAAAGTTGCCCACTATTTTAAAATATCTCCTACGTTTTCCTACATTTTTTATCAAAATATTTCCTTGAGCTAGTCCAATCAGTTGAGATTTTCACAAGATACATCTCTGTGGATCCTATCCTCTACTCCTTCAAGTATGAATTATTACGTAGACTTATATTTAATGCATTTTTCTCACGCAATACGTGATACATTTTATCTGCTATGCTCAAGAGCTTGTGTTCGTTTTGGAGACCACCTCCGTAAACATTGAAACGGTTTCAGTGTTAAGACGGTCTCATTATTGAGACTATTGAGAGTTGTTTTCCTTTCGCCAACGAAATAAAAATCGTTAGCATTATGCTTTCTTTCCCATGTAACCTGACTCAAGTCTTTAATGTTTTACGCTAAAGTTTCTTCGTGATGAAAAAATAATTTATTTACTCGCACCTAATACAAAACTGTTACGAAACAAAATTTTCTCATACTTGTCTTCACTTATTTCTGTCCTTGTGCTCTAAGTAGGAAAAAAATCGCACTTGGTATTTTTACACACTCCTTATACATTGATATGTCTCATTTCTGAGTTAATTGATTTTAGTTAATTATACATGGAAACATTCTAGAAGTGTTTAACAAGTAGTAAAGTCCTGTTTTGAGTGCATGTAGAATTCTAAATTTTTTTCTCATCAGAGAAATAGGGACCCGTAAAAAGAATCTGTCAGCATTTTACAAAGGACGCATCAATGGGCTTCATCAAATCGACAAACTACTATTGGATCCTGTAGACTGTAACCAATATAAGTATCAGAACAATAAAGAGAACAATTGCACGCTGGAAATAAGATGATGAACCAAATGAGTCTAGTGGAAATGATGAAAGGTCTAACGTTTTGAATGACAGAGACAGATGATCTTTGAAGAGAATAGTGAGGAAAAATCGTTTATGAAAACTAATGAGATAGTATTATGATTGTTCCACCGCTGCCGTCATTTGTTATGATTGTATATTTTTATTTCGCCGCTGCCACTCCATCGTTATAGTCGTCGGTTTATTATTCTACCGAGTTGCTACATTAATCGTATTCACAGGTCATTTATTGTCATTTATTTTCCAATGACGTATCTTTCAGTAATTTTCTGATGTTCCGACAATTATTAATCAGTTATTTTCAGATGATTAAAAGGTACGTAATTGAAAGGGATTAAATATACAGGATTCCAAATTATTAATTTAATGTTGAAATGATGACATCTCCTGATTCAGAAAAGTTGACACAATCGATGGACAGGAATTCATTTAATGACGTTATAATCACATATCGAGGTGAAGCCTCGTTAGTGGATCAGTTAGCGAAACATAGATTATCTAAAACATTAAGTGAATCTAACGCACACATCCTAGGTACAGAATAATACTTCCTGCGCTGATGGCGAATATCGACTAAACCTACACGTGAAATAACAAGACATGGATGATGATTGTGGAATACACGTAGGATACTTAGCTGAAATTAGATTCCAGATTGGCGATTAAGTCATCACGAGACTTCAGTAGATATAACTGCCATTGCCTTCGCTTGCCCCAAGGGCAGCGAGGCGAAAGCACGACCTACACTTGACACGGCTGTCTCGGTTATGTCCCGCCGACTTCCTGAAGCTGAAGGGACATGCCTCGGGCTTCTCTGTCACGACTCAGAACAAACGCGTTCTTATTCACAATACTTTACGTTAATAATTTACCGGAAATAACAAATGTCGTCAGATAATTAGATTGGATTAAGTTTACATTTTAATTAACAAGTAATTTATATAGAATGAATAAGATCCTAAGTGTCTACGGAAAGAGTTGAAATATATGAAGAGAAATGGAAGTGTATAGCAATACAGCTTGTTTGAGACGCTGGCGACATGGCACTCGTAGAGAGTATGATGGTGGACTTAGCTTTCAAGGGGCGCCGGTTGACGTTGTAACGGCTGGTTGTAGACGATGTTCGTAGAGTTAGGGTGCCGGCACACCAAAAGACTGGAAGCGAGCAAGCAAACGAGAGAGAAAGATGTCAGGCGAAATCTTTCGCACACCAAAAGATAGCCAGTTGGCTCCTAAATGTCATGGAGAGAGGTCTTTAACAAAAAAAATCGGTACAAGCATGTGTTTGTAACGTTGAATTTCATTCCTAGTTCATCCTATTGCTTTAAAACATGTTATCTGTCACTGTGCAATGACTTTTTTGAGTTCAAAAGGCACAGTACAGCATTAACTTCGGATATGAAGAGTTCAGTCTATGCTGGAAGAATTAAGCAGCACACCTCCATCGTCGACATCTCACTGCACACTGCCAGACGCACGGTCTACCATGGCCAGAGGCTACCCGCTGCAGCTTTCAAGCGTGAAACCATCTTGAAGTCGCATTCTAGCTTCAGCCAATCTTCAGTCTTTCTCCCTTGCTCGCTTGCTTGCTTGCAGTGTGTGGACTCGCATAGGAATCCATGTTAATCAATTCAAGCTCGCTAGCTTGCTCGCTTCAAATCTTTTGGTTTGCCGGCACCCTTAAGCATATGCTGCGCTTATGGACGAGAATGTATTTAGTGAAAACGGATTTTTTGAGAAGATGATGGTCGTTGGCCAAACGAACCCTTCTTCGTAGCGTTGATTTTAAACACGACGTAGAGCAGTTAAAGTAAGACTATAACATTAGTGAATGTCTCAAAACAAATTCTTACAAGACTGTACGTCGGAAATTAAAGAAAATTAACTCTGGAAAATTTAAATCCACCAGGAAATCAATAGTATCAGCAGCAAATCAAAAAAACGTTTGGTATTAGCTCTAAAACTGGACTGTTAAGAATTAAACATTGGACTGTTGAGGGTTGGGAGCATGTAATATGATCCAACGATCGAGTCAAGATTTAGTGTTATGTTATGGCGACAGCTGTCAGGCTGTCCAGAAAAAGTTAAATACTTGTTTTTACATTTTTAATCAACCAAGTTTAACCCATTTTGTCGCACAATATGTCTTCATCTCTCCTCCAACTTGAAAATACCTTCTTCCCAGAATAATTGAGGTATTTTTTTTGGCAAAGAATTCATCAAGGTGTCTTTTTATGTCATCCAAAGAATTGTCATTTTACCATTAAGAATATTCTGCTAAGACCTGAATAAATGAAAATCTGAAGGGGCAATAATAACTGGTGAATATGGAAGGTGAGGTAACACATCCCAGCCGAATTGTAGTAATTTTTGTCTGGTTCGCAAAGAGAGTGTAAATGGTCATGTTGAAACAAAACACCTTTCATGTTGGCCAATTCTGGACGTTTTTCTTAAGTTGCTGCTATTAACTCATTCAGTTGTGAGCAGCATTTTTCATTAATTGTCTGGTTACTTGGGAGAAATTCATAGTACATAATTCCCTTCCAATCCCACTAAATACAAAACATAACTTTTTTAGGGTGAAGATCCGCTTCGGGGATGGCTAAGAGTAGCTCATGTCGCTTACTCCAGGATCGCTCTCTCTGAACATATCGGTAGATAATCCATTTCTTATCCCCGGTCACAATTTGCTTTAAAAAAGACACTGTTTTATTCCGTTTATTGAGCAGATCACAGATAGAAAATCGATCCAAAAAATTCCTCTCACTCAATTCATGCGGCACCCAAACATCGTAGCGATTTGTGAACCCAAGCTTTATCAGGTGCACATGAACTGCGGATTTTGAAAGGTTGAGGCTTTCTGCCAAATCTCGGGTTGTGGAGTGTGGGTTATTCTCAATAAATAACTTGATTTGGTAGTCACTTATGGTGGATGGTCTGCCTGATTGCTCTTTATCAATAAGGCTAACAATCTCCAGCTCGAAACTTCGCGAACCACTTCCGTACAGCTCTTTCGGATACAGAATGATTACCGTAAACTCCGCATATTTCGTTGATTGTTTATTTTTCACTTCAAGAAAAAGAAAAGCATTAAGTGCCGAAAATGAATCTTATTAAAGGGTTACAGAATCAACACAAGTCATAGGATCGTAAACCTTTTTCCATGAAAAGATAATTTAAACTGCTCTCTAAGTGGAAGTGTGGTAAAATCTTATTCTTAGGACTCAAACATGTTCTAAAATAAGTCGAAAGATGAACTACTATAAATCGGCACGAACTTTCTGGACAATCTGATACATTTAACTTCGGATCCATCGTACATCGTTCCGACTGGTCAGACATTTGGAGGCAGTGTAATGCTTCGGGGCTGTTATCTGCTAGGGTAGAGATTGACATGGATCTATTAGTCTCCAATAACGGAACGAACTCCTAGGACTATTTGCAAGTATTATCTGACATCGCCTATCCTTTTGGGAACTTTTTTTCTCTATTGTTACGAAGTCTTTCGGGACGACAATGCTTTCGTCCACAGATCTAGAAATGTTTAACGTTGATTTGTTGAAAATCAAGGAATTTGTGAACGGATGGACTGGCTACAGGAATCTCCTGATTTGAGCCACATAGAAAATAATGGAATGAGCTTCTAAGGAATTTGCGTGACTCATTTCATTCTTTCCACATCGACTGCTTTTATGGCTGAGTTACTTCAATTATCGCCGCACATAGAGCTGCAGAAGATCCAGAATCTTGTAGAATGAATTCTGAGTAAAATGAATGCTGCTCTTGAAAAAACTATCATGGGGGCAAAGAAAGAAATGATGAACACTCTGGACGTTTACTGAAAGTCGTCAGTACAATCTTGACTGACAGTTTAAGAGCAATATAATAGCCAGAGCCCCAGCAAATATCCCCGCACCGCAGAGGTAACCGACGGAGTGACGTCGGCAGTGCGGCTCAACGTTAGCCCATGGGCGTCCACAAGGAGGAAGATCACGTGCTGTGAACAAATACTAAGGTTAGGTTTGTTCGGTGCGGTAAAACGAATTTTTACAGAAGAACACTAAGAACAAATAGTAAGCTTTCCCTTAACCATCTTCGGAAGTAGAAAGCAATCAGGAAATAGCAATCAGGAAATCGCAATCAGGAAATCGCAATCAGGAAATCGCAATCAGGAAATCGCATATAGGATGGCTAAGTATCATATAGGATGGCTAAGTAGCATATTGGATGGCTAAGTAGCATATAAGATGGCTAAGTAGCATATATCGCTCATAGTGTGCTTAAGTGGGCGAGAACCCTTCGTGATCTTCTCTTTAATTTATTAGGCAAAAGTGATGGGCCTTCTACTTTGTTAAGTAGTTAAGAATTACTGAACAGGTTGGCTGGACATAGCGCTATCAATCACTGCAACCCACCATAATAGTAATCCGGTCCTTGGGTCTCCGTAGTGACGAGAAGGTAGTCCTGAATCAGGTCTTCATCGCTTGCGGGAAACGACCGCTCCCCAGAAGCGTCGCCGTCCTGCCCCCATCCGCCCACGGGCCGGCTGCTCTTCTAGCAGACCATCTCTACGTTACTTGGCTTCATCGACGAACACATGCTCTCACAGGTCACTGCGATAGTTACAAACTTTGTACACTGCGAAAACGAGCTGAACGGCGTAAAATAGCATTGATGAGGTAATTTATTGGTGACAGTCTGATGCTTAAGCGTAAAGCATCTCCGGAGTTTAGAATGTTTTTATTCTTTCGGGGCCAGTTGAAGTGTCCAGGGCTGCTCTTTGAGCCTCAGGTGCTAGCGAAAGAATAGCGCTATGACTTAATAAAATTGAGTAATTCTTTGAAAACAAAGGAAAAGTCGCGAAAGATTCTCATTTTGAGCACACATTCGTCTTGAAGATGTTTTTTATTCTAAATAGCGGAAATTTCTGTACAGCTGCAATTCGAGTTAAAGATAGTCCAATCGCTTACTAGTAAATTTGTGAACCCCGCGATTTTTCGGCTATTTGTGTTTTTCAGCGTGGTATATCTCCAGTTAATAATATCTCAACATTTAGCAACATGTTTGGAGACTGCTAATAGTCGGAGGTGAGACCTCGTTTGACTAGTTGTAGTCTCGGGTAATTTCGTAATGAGAATTTGCGGTTTCAGTAATTTTTTCAGTATCTCGTCAGTGAGTGTTATGTGTGAAGTGGGTAGTACCAGTGTGCTGCTGCACACATTACATGTATGGAACGAATGAAAGGCTTGTGTAGAGCGTTTCTTTGTGTGGGCTTCTTCACTCCGTAGAGCATAAGTAAACTGTAGGCGTCGTCAGGGGAAACGAGATCGAGTGCTGTTCGCTTTAAGTCTCAGGTCCTGACTTTTGCATAAGGCTGAAGAGTGAACGCAGAAGGGAGAATTTTGACTCAGCTTCTTGAATAACTTTACAGTGAAGGTACTTGGCAGAAAATATTGGCCTTGCACCAGGAGCGCTGGGCTATTCTGTCTAGCGGTCTAGGAAGCACGCCATTGGTCGTCCTGAGGTGCCTGTTTTACGTACGGTGTAAGTGTCAAAAGCTTCCACCCAATTTGTAGTATGGGCTTCATGGGAAGTTCCAGACTGAAGTTTAGATGTGAAACCACCAACATTGACACGTCGAGGTGGGGTATTTGTACGATAGCTCTCGGTTAGGTAGTTTTAGCGAATGATCGAGTTACAAAATGGGACTTCCTCTTCTTTTGAGTTCATTTTTTTAATTTCTTTGTGAATTACGAGCGTCTAATCGGTTATAGAGAACAGTAATACCTCTGAAGCCGAACGGCTCGAAGGTCGAACACATCGGAAGCCGACCAAAAAAGTCGAGTAGTTTCCGACCCAGAAGCCGAATAAGAGTTCGGAAGTCGAATCAAGCCGAGTGGAAAGAGCGCCAAATCGAGTGTCGTCAATCACGTACCGTCTGTTCTGGCCACACGTGAACTTACGAAGCGTTACACGCTTTTTCAACGAGTCATCGGAAATGCCACGAGGAACCTGTCGATGACTCTTTGAAATACCATCTGGTTTGGAACCTTACGAGGATTTTTCGAGTAGATCTTCGTTACAAAAATCCTCTTCACAGCTGCAGTGTTCTTGACTTCTCCATACGTCAGAATGATGAATTAGGATTCTTCGGCAGAGAAGGGAAAATCTATACTGAAGCTGAGTTTATGGTGTGCAGTGGCAGCCATTTCCAAAGTCGAGTTGTATTAAATGACACAAAGACAGCAACATATTCCATGCATCCGGTATCATATCTACGGAAAAATAAAACCTCGCTATGTGGAGAGCTGGAAAAACGTTGGTGATGTGAGTTTTTTTGTTTAGTTCACCAAATTTTGTACTTTGCGAAATTGTCACTCATGTTTGATCACCCTGTAGTATTTTGCCTCAATATAAACAAGAGCAGTTCTGATCAAATATTATTGGAAAACCTAATTTTTAGTGAAGAATGACACATTCCTTTGAAAGGTGTGCCTAGTGGACAAAATTATCGAAATAAAATAAAACTTTCAATTTTGCTCTTTTAGATGAAATCTATTTTAGCTTTCTAGCACTAATACTTTATTAACTGCAATATTTTTAAATCGTCTATTTCTTTGGCGGACACCCTGCTTGTATAAAAACTAAGATTTTAACCCTCATTTTCATCAAGTAATGACCTTTATGTTCAGACATTTTAACAAGATATGTAATTTATCTCACGCAGTAAACTCTTCATTGGAACTAAGATTTGGAATGCAATCCCTGCTGAGTTCATTAAAAAAAGCTCTTACAAAGCTTTCAGAACAAATCGTGAATCCCTCTTCCCATCGAAATATTAATCATATAAGGTAGTTCGAGTCAATTTCTTTTTTGTTTTGGTACGCCTTATCTTGATACGGTAATCTACCATGATAATAACATAGAGCTAATGCTCCTAACAATTTTTTATTGAATATACTGTTCCCATCTAGCTCATATTAACTTTTTCTTTCTTTGTCAAAATATTAAGCATCGAAACATGACCAGTCTTGTATGCCCCTTAGTAAGTAAATTAGGTTAAACGAAATTGTACACTTTAAAAAAAAGGATGAAAGTTTGTCCTAGAAGTCGTTGAACTTATCCGGGCACACAAGTAGCTACACTCAAATATGTCCATTGTACTAGACTTAAGATACAATCTATTGTTGTATCACATGTGGTAAATAAATAGTCTAAATTGTTTAAAATCTTATGCAAAAATTTTTTTTTTCTTTTTCGTGTCGTAAAATGTCTTAGTTAGCCTCGTGTAAAAATTTATCATATCTGGTGCTCGTGAGTTGATTATGACAGCATAATTGAGGTTGAAAATTTCGCAAATTGCTCCAAATGTATTTTGAAACATTTTGATTAGCATTATGCAACAATCCTTTCTGTGCTTCTGGCTCTGGTGAATTCTCTTGTGCCAGCATTATTTATGTGAGAAATATAAAAAAATTGTGATAGGGTAAAATGTTTTCTCCGAGCTAGTTATTTGTTATACTAGTTGATACGCAAGAACGAAAACATAGTACTGAATATTGAATGAATGTTGTCGGCGCCGTAGAGTTATTTGAATCTCACCATTCTATTCGTTCCACATTAATCCCTGATATCGCGAATTGCTAAGCTCGTATGTCACTGTAAATGCGTACTAACATGAGCGTTTTCCATCAAAGCGTCACTAACATTATCTTCTTTTTTTCCTTTTTATTCCTTTAACTCACATGCTTCACCAAACTTAGAAAAACCTATGTAGGGGTGACGCTGCCAGCCTTCCGCACTTATTCCCGATGACTTTGTGAGATGTAGATCAACCTACTATTTAGCCTGCGATGTTTCGCGGATTGATACATTTTTTCGTGATCATGGTTTACCTTCTGTAGTCTCCTTCCAACGTGTTATAATTACTTTTTCTTGTGACCAACGTAGTTTTATGCCTCGTCTCTAATTCGTTTCTTTGTTTATTCTAGACTTGAAACATAGAACCCTGGTGAACTTAACGGTTGTCAGCACTGGATAGTGTCACCATTTCTGGCGAGTAAGTTGTCTACATCTGTCTTTTTTTTTGTGATGCGAGGTCCCGAGCCAAGAGTTAGGTAGGCGTTCTTTTTGTTGAAATAAAATGTTTTGTTACGTTAAGAACCATCTTTTTTCCGGTTCATTGCTGTTCTGTTTTCAGCACCTACTACTGTCTGTTTACGTCAACTTGATTTTGTTTCGTAATCTTCTTTTCTCAGTTAACTGTTCTATGCCCTTTCTACATAGATTCCACGTTACCTTAACTCTATGCTAGGTGGTGCCTTTTTCTTTCCTGTCTTTGTATCGTCTTTGTTGCGGATGGGGATGCTTGGACTGGTTGGTAGCTTAGTCTAATCTCTTCCTCATTTTGTCTACTGCCTTGTCCTTTGCTAACTGTATATTTTTCTACTGCATTTGTTATTTCTATCTGTTCCATTTGCCGTTCCTGGCTACTGAGTTTTGTTATAGGTTTGAAGCCAGCCACCGTTAGACCTGCTCATGAGATTTTCTCTCGCCGAGAATTCGAGGTTAACACTAGCTATCCGCCAACAGTATTAAAGTGGTGTGTTTGCCCGCAGGCTGGACTTACCCTGTGCCACGGGGAGCCACGCTCGGGTCTGTTGGAGTCTGTTGCTTGCTCGTCTAGTTTCACTAGCTCACTCGCTAGCTTGTTGCCTGTTGCACCTGCGTGCCCCATCCTGCTCGCGGGTCCTGCGTACCTCATCCTGCTCACGGGTCCTGCGTGCCCCATCCTGCTCACGGGTCCTGCGTACCCCATCCTGCTCACGGGTCCTGCGTGCCCCATCCTGCTCACGGGTCCTGCGTGCCCCATCCTGCTCACGGGTCCTGCGTGCCCCATCCTGCTCACGGGTCCTGCGTGCCCCATCTTGCTCACGGGTCCTGCGTGCCTCATCCTGCTCACGTGTCCTGCGTACCCCATCCTGCTCACGTGTTCTGTGGCCCGCCGCTGTACACGCCCACCATCACGGTTCTCCCCCTGCACCCTACATTGCATACTATAAGTTAAGATTTTTTTCTTTTATGCAATCAATAAACCTATTGGTTGTTTGTGTGTTTCAATTCCTGAGACGGTCTGAGTGCCAGGAGCTCTATGACTAGACATCCCCCACAATTAGAGTTTTACGGAATCCTTCCGTCGCTTGGCCCTGACAACCTAACAAAAGGATGCCCATGTTCGACATGGATTATACGATACCTGTGTATATTGACCAACTAAGGTTCTTTACGTTTTGATTTTTTTAAACCGTTGAATATTTTTGTAACACAGTTACTGAAAATAAACTGGTCATATATTTTTTCATAACTTTTCTAGATTAACCATTGAACGTTCTGTGGAAAATTGTTATAGACAGCGTCGAAAACAAAAAAATTATTCTCTCATCCTGAGAATTTTTTCCTTTATTTTTGTAAAGACGAGCATCAGTCGAAAGTCTAAAACGAGATGCATGTTTGTATTTAACCTATAAAAATTCCTCACCTTGTCAAACACAACGTATTGGAGCAAAAGATAAGTAAAAACAGGACCATGTTATACGGCGAAGATTATCTCAGAATTGAAGGGAATCATTGAAAGCAATCATACCCTAAGGACTTTTTTCAAAAGATTTTTTTGACTATTTATTCATTTGCTCTATCTCGAGCTGTCTTTCCATCTCCTTTTTTCTACTCTTTTTTTGTCCCATATCAGTTTGAAAGAATTTGACAGAGTAGAAGTAATATTCTTCATGTAAGTTTGAATTCTCTATTTCAACATATACCTGTTGTGAATGTAATTTATTTTAAAGGTTTATAGTACTTTGAGATCAGACTATGCCTTAGGTAATAATCATTATCAGTAACGAATATATATGCTGGGTAGTTGCTAAAAATGTATACCTTTTAAATTTCCAATACCTCTATAAACGTATGAAATTGGAGACTGTAACATAAAACATCGGAAAAGACAGAATTAAATGTTTTCTTTCGTATCTGGTATACCCTCCAAATAAGCACAAACATCAAGGCTGCAGGAGAGAAAATTATTGTAATCAGCAAACATGGCGCAACTGACTCTTCAACTACGCAAGTTCCTCATCGGAGAAATGATCAAAATTGAATCCATACATAGTCGGAACTCAGAGGAAATTCTTCTTTGAATACCGATTCAAACCAAACAAAATGATGATTCAGAGGAACTTCCATAAGTATCAATCCTAGCATATTGTGAGAAAAATTAATGAAGGAAGATCTGGAAGAATAGTTTCTAAGCCACAGCGGAAAATGAGCACTTTAAATCGTAAGCACAGCAGGCATTTTGAATCGTAGGTCCAGCAAAGTGAAATAAAAATGAAAAATTTACTTTTCTTCTTTCCAATAATATCTGTTTTATTTCCCAATCCTGTCTATGAAAAAGATTATAGCAAATTTTAAAAGGTTTCCATTTTTAGCAACCATCCTGTATATCCATCTATCACAACAGATGAGTCATTGAGGAGAGTGGGTTAAATAATTAAGATGTGTAGCGGTAACAACAAAATGTAATGCTTCACAGAAATTTCCCCTCGTTCTTTTGGTTGTTTTCAAACTTTTCAGGCAGTGTAGAAAATATCATGTTTGAAATAGCTGTTTATGGAATAAGCATAAATATATATACATATCTTTCATCAGGCTCGGAAAGTGACTAAACTGAACGAGTTCGGTTTGCTCTACCTTAATGACAAAATTAGAATATGAACTAGGCTGTGGATATTTAGGTCGAAATTTTTTTTGCACTCATTGAAGAATGAACTAATAAGAAGATTAAATTCAGAGTGTTTGGTTTTTGAAAATTAAACGCTTAGGTTTTACTTTTCCTTTTGGTAGAAGAGAAGTACAATATCATTTGAAATGAAAATAAATAACGGGCTGCATTCGATGATTCATAAAATCCTTCAAAGATGGAGGAGTAAACTGAGCGACCACACAGGGATCAGCGCTCAAGGGACTGACTGCGGATTTGTGAGTGTTAGAGACGGAAAATCAATTATCTTAAATATACAATCACTTACTTAAAAAAAAAATCGATCTAAATGTTTATAAATTAATTCCTATCAATTTAAAAATTACTTTACTAATTGAGAACTTATATTTGTCAATTTGGAAGTTATGTGAAATAATTCAACGAATAAAGTTTACGTTCGAATAAACCATGTTCATCCGCTATGAAAAGTTAGTTTTTGAACGAAAGAGCTTAAATGAATTGATGGATTTTCAATGACAATTGGCAAGCACACCTGCCATCAAATTTACTGACAACGTTGCACTACTTAAAGTCCTACGAAAAACCCAATGAACTATGACCTTCACCTCTACAATATTCAAATGCCTATGAATTATCTTTCCTCAGTGAAGCAAGCTCCGGCCGTAGATGAAACGAGCCAGAAGATGAAGGTCCCTGGGGGAGGGAGGCTTCTGAAGTTATTGCCGCCTCATTGCTGGCTCACAGTAGTAATGATTTATACTGAATTGATTCAGAAATAGGTAGACACTTAGTACGATTATTTCTTTGACGTGCTTCAGTCCGTCTGTCTCACTGAGAATTGCTAGTCTACGTCTATCGGGCCATCAAGGTTTACTTCTTCTTTTTGATAAAGTGTTAAGAAGAACAGTAGAAGCTTGGATGCATCTCATTGATAAAAGCGTCATGGAAATTAAAATGAACTCGCACAATAAAATAGTGATGAGCTATTTATTCTTTCCTTCGTTCATTCTGGACTGTAGCTAACGTGCTGATGAATTTCCAAACATCAATGACATTGTCCTACTTTGAAAGCTCAAATAAAAGATATAAAACTAACTTACTTATATCACTGTTACTGGCCCTCCCGACCCCCATTCCCGCTCTTCTGTGAGTTTTCCGGATAGACTTATAGCCACACGTGAGCTTTTACGGTGAGAATCATTTCTGATTACTTAAATGGGTTAATTTATACATGAGTGCTTTTTAGGGCTAACTCGTAATTTCGTTTGATCTTCGTCGGTATGAAAACATGTAATTTGTTGCTACTTATCTACGGTGATTACTTTGTACAACTAGGTCTAATCATCGCCGAACCTTATTACAGTAACTCTGTTTGATAAGCTGTTTTTATTTTTCATTTATTTCGACTGCAATCCTGTCCTCATTTCATCGATCATTTATGATAGAGGCTGCTAGAAATTACTAGGAATCATATTCTTCTTATTCATAGCTTACTGCCTATATATTGATGGCTTGCTGAATAATGACGATAATATTTGTATAATCAAATTGCCATCACTCATGCTGTCCATTCATTCAGTATTTCTATCACTTATAGTTCGACGTACCAGCTCACGACACATTCGTGGAACTCTTATTTTCTAAGCCCATCGAATGCTGTAATTGTCGAGTCCAGAATAATTTACAAGCCATCACTTGCATTTGCTTTGTTGGGATTTTTTAACATGATTCACCTGCAGCCGTTCCCAACATGTGTACTCTCGGGATGAGCCTAATTTTGTTATGAACGAGCCTCTTAATAACGTAATTTATGAACGATTTCACTCTCAACTACTTACAGTAAATTTTAAGAGCTCATACTGTGCCTTTTAATTTCCTTAGGTTCTTTGCTTCAGAAGGTCAACATAAAAATGTATTCCCACGTAGTATGAAGTGCTTCAAGTTTTAACAAAGTTAGTGTGTGTAAGTGTTTTGTAACGGTGATTTTACTCTCATCAATTCTTGATTAGTGGAGATGGTAGACACCTTGAAAGTAGGTTCTCCCTGTTCCCCATCCCCTCTCTTCCTCAGTTGACCCGTACGTGTTACTAAAAGGCTTAAAGAAGCAGTCACTCATTTTTACGACAATCAATACCTGTTGAGGGGTTAGAGTGTGTGCGCATCGGTCACTGTCATAACTGAAGCCAGGGACTTATTGACTGGTGATTGCAGAGACATGACCAGGGGTTTTTGACTAGATGAAACAGAAATAAGAGTTCAAAATAACTTCAAAATTATACTCTAGAAATTTCGTTGGGCTCAAAATCAGCCTTAATGATTTTCAGTCCTATCATAGCCGCGCGTTTTTTGTTGAATTACTCATGTGTGGCCTTCGAGACGCTCGACTTGAGTGTGATTATCATTTTCTCCTGGTTAATGAATAATATATTTTTACTTTTATGTTTAAAGCTCCAGTGGCTCAGGAAAACATTCTAAAGTTAACCAAACATATGAATGTAAAAAAATATTGACTTGTGTTAGCTTTACTCCTACATCAATTTTTAAAGCTCTGAATCACTGAGTCCTCTGACTACCGTGCGATCTTTAATATATTCAAGCCCAAATTCTTCTATTAATGATCAATGAACTTCAGCTCTCATTTCCTCGACATTCCCGTAATAATGTATCCGTTCAGAAAATATTGTGCACTGACGAGGGATGAAATATTTCTTCCCTATCAGTTGAGTGGGTGATTTCTCGGTATTAACGGCTGTAATTTTCCGTCACTCCCGAGCTCTTAACGAATGGTTTTTGAGGCTGTTAGTCTTGTGTTAGATAATTTCTCCAAATGCTGGAAAAGTATTGATGATGATGTACCTGTCTCTGAAGAAAACGAGACGAAAACGGAAACGAAAACGATATTTTAAACGAGACGTAAGCGATAGACGTCCAGTTCGGTGTGTGCAGTGCGCCACGCTGGTCAGCTGGCGATCTTGCTGGAGATCTGACGATGACAGTTTTAGTTCAGGTGAACCCACAGTGCCAGAGTTCAGGTGTTTAAGATCTTGGTGCAACAAAATTGTGTAAATAATTCAGTACGAAACTTTTAAACAAGCCCATTTCAGCATTTTTAGATGGAATCCTTACTTATCCTATTTAAACGACATATATAATGAAATAAAAAATACCCAAACACTATTCCAAAATGTGATTTTTTAACATTCGTTAACTTTGAACACACAAACACTATATGAGGTACTGATACTAATTGAATGTTGACTACGAGAATTGTTTTCATTTGAAAATGCGCACTGTTGAGAAAGTATTTGCTTCTATTGAGCAGAGTAATGCTCTCTGAAAATATCATCAGAGTTGTCCTTTGCAATATGCTGAAATACTTAATGCTAACCTGCTTGAGAATAGTGATTGAGGAGGGTTCTTGTAAGCCAGGAAGCAACAGCACGTTTGAATGAATGATGCGAACAGCTCATGTAATGCAATTTAATAAAAAAAAGTTTTTCAATGGTTTTGTAGTTATATGTTTTTAACAGTAAATTATTGATCCTTGTATTGAGCATAAAATTTTTGTCTCGATGATGCTACTACCATTCAGAAAAAGTCAAACCTATAATTCATTTAATTTTTGCGCATTCTTTTCGTAAGTTTAATCAGCGTCAAGATGGAAGACGAGCTCGGTCTAACAATAAGCTAGTGAAAAAGCAAAAATGGACCATAGAATAAGTGTAAAAAAATCGCAAAAATGCTGAAGAATTGTATTCGTAGTGAAGATTGATGAGAAGAACAGCTATGCATGCTACATATTAATGAATATGTTGGCATAGAGTGCTTAATTCAATGCATCTATATTGTTTTGAATCAAAATGCAACAAAGAAAAAGGCTTTGGTAAAATTCCACGCACTGACATTAAGCTTTGAGGTGATTCTTTTAGAATGAATTTAAAAAAAGAAGCTCTCAAATGGACAAAAACCAATTAAACTGTTTCTGGAAGCAAAATTCGTGAAATCAAAATGGAATTGCATTGCTTAAAAAACGTTCATACGGTATTCCATAACAAGTGGTGTCTTTAAAATAAAATTATGATTATGTTGCAAAATGTTAGGGTGACCAATTCAAGAAAGAAGTCAGTAGTAAGTGAAATAATGCGCAGAATCCTGTAAATTTTTCCTGTTGGAAAATAAGCGCCTTGTACTAATTCTTTCAAAAATGTTATCTTATAAATTTTTTGAAGGTGAATGCAGAGATCAAAGATAGGCTCAAGGAAAGAATAAAATTTATTTATACTCAGTTTTGAATTGCATATTGTGGTTTTCTTGAGATTGTTGCATTCTTATTGAATAATGTATCATTTTTCTATCACACCTCAATAATCTTCGATTATTTGTGATATTTGAATTTGTTCTTGTATATTATTGCATTCTTGTCTGCGTGTTTTAATATGAGGTATAAATTTTCATGATTTCTCAATGATTTTCGAATATTTGCGTTGCCCAAATGAATTTTCATAAAATTGATTAAAATAAAAACGATTTTATAAAATAAAATTTTTTTCTTGACTTCCTTTCAAATTTTCCTTTCTCATGCTCCAGAAAGATTTTCATACTAAAAATTCCCGAATTGATTCTAAATTCAACAAATCGTAGGCATAATTTACATTTTAATTTAATGCAATGAAATGTTTTTTAATAAATCGTGTGATAATGTCACCTATGTAATTGCTATACATTCAAGCAAAATAAATCTAGAATTATAATGTCTACAATATTCTTATTAGAAACTTAGACAAACATGAAAAAACTAAAGCTTTAAGTAAGTAACATCAATAAGTTTTTTATGGCAGTTTATTTTTGAGAAATAAAAAATTTGCTAGATACCGAAAGAATATTAAAAGATCTATATCTTCCGTTAGGAATTTTAACAAGAAACTCCCTAATATATTTTGTATGATGTAAGAAAAGGTAATTCATATTTATACCCACGAAAAATGAATATGTCATTTCCTAAATTTAGACGGATATTAGCTTTAAAGGTAGTCGATTGGCGGCATATGAATAATGTTAGCACAAAATGACGCTGGCAGTTATGATTTTCTATCCAAATATTTTTATGTACAGCATAATTCCGGAAACTTGAAACAATTCTTATAGCAAATAAAGACTTCAAAGTTTCAGTTGAAGAAAAATGTTCAGTTCAAAAGTAAACAATAACAAAGTAATAGCAAATAACAAATGAAAGGAAATTCATCGACAAATGTATGAAATTCAGAAATATTGAAAATCTTATTCAGGAAATTAACCCCGAAAATTGAGGAATTCCTAAAGATTTAATCTGGTTTGAGAATTGAAAAATTATTAGATTTTAAAGTGAAATTATTAAATTTAAACTAGTCAGAGGATCTAGTCACATAAAAAAACTTGAGAATTCATTCATAATACCATAAATAAAAGATAAAAGCTATTCAGATGATATTCTAACAATTAGAGTTACTCAAATAGCAATGGTTCTCAATGAAAGGCATATGCTAAAAGACATGTTTAATTGATTTTTTACTAATATGACTGGGTGCATGAGGAGTCAGGGGTCTAAGAGGGAATTGAAACCTTCGACAGAGACAGAGAGGAAAAAATAGCAAATCAACGAAGAAAAATTTACAGAGAGTGAAAAATAAGAGATAGAGGAAAAGTCCTTTGCTGCTTTAACTTAATCCACATGAGCAAAATAATTACAAACTAAAGAATTGAATCATCTTAACTAAAGTAAGCACGGGAGTCAAATAATGCTAGAGTGAATGAATGAATGCAATGAATATCCACATGTCACCCTAGTAAGACAATCCATTTAAATAAGATTGAACTGATTGAAATTGAACCTGTAAGCAACTAGTAATGCGCTCGACTGAACCAGTAAGGAAGTATTAATGCGGCTCGACTGAACCGATAAGCAAGTATTAAAGCAGCTCGACAGAGTCGGTAAGTAAGTTGTTCTGCTATGAATGGCTTAGTTCAACAAATTAAACATGAAGCACACCCATTCACACAAACAAAATTAGAAGCATGGTTGGCCCTTTCGATCCGACAATTTGAAAGAACATTTTTTTCACGAGCTTTCAATTAGAACTAGCAGGACCCGTGGACATTCTACGGCCAATGCCATTGTTAAGCTAGGTGGACCCGGTCATCATTGGCTTACCAATTCCAACATAACCTATTCTAACCTAACCCATCCCAACATATTCTAACCTACCCTAACCTATAGTATCCGAACCGATCCTGATAATATGTAAAACATAAAAAACCGTGGACTCTTGAAAAATTCCATCAACATTACCTAACCTATGCTAACCTAACATATCCTAACCTAACTTATCACAACCTAACCTATCCTAACTTTCCCTAACCAAACCGATCCTGATAATGTGTCAATCATAAAAAAACGTGGACCCGTGAAAAAATTTCGTCAACATTACCTAACCTATGCTAACCTATCCTATCTTAACCTAATATATCCTAACCGAATCTATCCTAAACGAACCTATCCCGATAATATGTCAAACATCAAAAAACATGGTCTTGTGAAAAAATCGATCAACATTACCTAACCTATTGTAACCTAACATGTCTTAACATATCCTAAACTAACTTAACCAATGTCATTACTAAGCTAGGTGGACTCATGAAAAAATTCTGTCAAAATTACATAACAAATTCTAACACAACATATTCTAACATAACTTATTGTAACCTAACATATATTAACTTACCGTATCCTAACCGAAACTTTCCTGATAATATTTCAAACATAAAAAACCGTGGACCCGTGAAAAAATTTCATCAACATTATCTAACCTTTGGTGACCTAACCCTTTGCTGCTCCTCGTCCATATTTTGCCTTCTTTGCCCAGCTATTCCTCATCCATGTTTTGCCTTCTTTGCTGGGATAAATTCCTTTGCTGCTCGCGATACTGCGATTGCTGCTCCTCGTTCAAATTTTGCCTTCTTTACTGAAATAAATTTCTCTGCCGCTCAAGGTACAAAGATTGCTGCTCCTCTTCCATATTTTCACGCATGATTTGCTGTCTTCAACTGTCTCGCTGAAGGTACTCTTCATGTTGTATATCATTCATTACAGCTCGTCTCACTTGCTGACGTTGCCTGTCCGTTTCAAGGATTTTCTGCTGTTGTTCATTCCTTATTCTCTACCGGTAAAATCTCATTCTATCGCTAGCAGCTTCCAATTTTCGCTCCATTGTGTGGTTCTACGGCGCAATTATCACTTGAACATGAAGAAAAGACGCTGATCCCATCGAGACTAATAACAGATTTGTGTGTAAGATACGGTCTTTTGATTAAATGTATTTCCTAACGATTAGGAAAAATTGACACAAATTGTAAAAAAACAATGCATGTGCATGCGGTTTTTTAATGTACCACTCAGGAATTCGGTATCCATGATTTCACAAACTCGGACGAAAGCGTAACGGACGGACTAACTAAGTAACTAAGGGAGGAACAAGCAGAATTATTATATGGTACATTTTCTGGAATTTTCTTCAATTTCATTAAAAATAGGAGAGCAAAAATCACTGATAAAAATT
>JACJUY010003077.1:0-59897 GCA_014220935.1 Platorchestia sp. MABIK | reverse complement strand
TTTTAGCCCGAAACGTTCTCAGTATAATGAAATTTTTATCAGTGATTTTTGCTCTCCTATTTTTAATATTATATGGTAGTGTCACGCTTTTCAAAATGAAGTCATGCAGTCAAGTTTTACTAAATTCTAGATTCAAATTATTGAAATGTTTATGTGGCATCTGGAGTAGCCGTCAGGCATTTAATGTCTATCCAGAGCTGCATGAGGGAAATTTCTAAGATGAAAATAGGCTAGTTTCAAGCTTTGTAATGAGAGGGAAATTATCACACTGAGCAGTATTTACAAGTATATTGTTCATAGATTTTCACTCATCACAGTGTGATGAATCCTCGCCCGTATTCTTATCTTAGTCTGAGATGAAGTCCCAATCTTCTTCCTCTAGTAGTTTACGAAGGTCACTGAATTTGATTTGTTGAGCTTCTTTGTCATCTGTGAAAGAATGTGGAACCATAACATCAATCTTTCGCACAAAAATAACATTAGATTCGTCATGAATGAAATAGTTCAACTTGGCATAATAGTTTATCTCGAGATAATTGTTTTCTGTTCGATATTTACACATTGTTCATGGAAAATTTGTGTGAAAATCATAAAAATATTCCGACACTGTGATTAGTTGTTGTGATATATTCTGTGAATAAATGAAGAAAAACAAAATATATGAGGAAGTTAATCAATTACCTGGTGGCATCTACAGTGCACTTGCACCCGTAACCTGCACCCAGTGGCATCTTCAGTGCATCTTTTAAATTGTCCTTCAAAACATTTGAAAATAATCGAATTACTAATTATATTTACACAGTTATCTTCCTGAATGCTGAGCGCAACAACTTTATTCTAACACTATAATCGATAATCACTGTGTTAGAGGATATAATGAATTGAATATGGAGTCAAAAAAGTGACTCTCACCTGTTGCGTCAGCCGAGGGAAGACTGTCGCTGCACCCTCAAAACAACATGCATTGGCCAACTAGTCATTTCTTGGGATAGAAAGAGGGTTACTGCAGATGACGGTCGTCCTACACGTACTGCAAACGCTGTAGAAAACTAATCACACGAAAAAAATACGGTGGTTACTGGGGTAGCCAGTGGGATCGAAAGGGTTCAAGAAATGAGCCAAGATTACGAGAGAAGTTCGGTAGAATGTACACTTGCACAGGCGTTGTGCCAGTTCTCTTCGTGGTTTTACGCAAGTCGATCTGGGTTATACTTGGCGAGTTGAGAGTCCAGCAAAGTGAGTCGCGTAATGTCGATAAATATAAATCCTCTAATTATTAATAAAGAAGAGCTCACCGACATCACAACCTCGTCCGTCCCAGGTCAGCAGTTTGCCTCTCTTAAAGTTCAAATTAAAATGTACCTGAGAAACGCCCACGCGGAAATTCTCAAGAAAGTAGGCGGGTACAGAATAAAATGAAAGTACTCATATCAAATGTGAAGCAAGGAGCAAATTCAAGACGCAATCCACTTGAATCTTGACGACCGAATTATCATTCAAACGATAGGCACATAACACTAGGGAAGAGCTGCAAGCCGAAATAAATTACAACTGAAGGACCGAACACAGCTCATTCCAACGAAATGAACTTTTCAATGACAAAGCGCCAAATTCCTAGCATTTTCTAGTAATTCCTAGCATCTTTATATGCAATCGAAAGAAAGCCTCATGAGTCATGAGATTTTCTTTGGATTGTCAACATCACTCGCTTAGTTTCTTCAACTCTTTTATATAAAAGTTTAGTAAGGAGCTTGAATATTTCTTTAACCACATGACATAATACATGTTCTGTAATTTTATTTTTCGTGAATTACTTTCTTAAAGCTTTCGTTGTGTTCAATAAATCAACTATAGTTCCCTATTTTTTAATGGGAACACTCGAATAATTTTAGCTGTATCTTTAGCTCGAATAACGCACATAGAGCTCAGATCCACGAAGGATCATTACAACCATTCCTCTCGACCTAAGCTTCTTTTGCATTTCTTTAGAATTATTTTGGCTTCTATGACGTCAGTGCAATATTTTCAAAGTTTTTTCCATAAAAACTCTGAATGAATTTTTTGCTATATTTTTTAATCTATGTGTCGCTGGTTCTGTTGACAATATTTGGGAAGTTATGAATTACTTTGTTTTAAATTCGAGAAAGAAGTTCTATGAAAGATTTTACAATTTTACTTACAGTGACTCGATCTACAATTTTAAATTTTCTTTTTTTAAAACTTATTCAGCTGGCGGGGATGAATTGTTTTTAATCTGTTTGCAGATTAAGAACAATCAATTCTCTGGTTCAATTACTCGTGATTTGGTATCATTTTTATTGTATTATGTAATCTGTTTCTGTCATTCTGAACTGAATTCTCTTTCCGTATTTCTTCTCGTTATGCCATTTTTTAGTTTTGGTGAGTGTTAACTAGCGCCACATTCTAGACTTTATCGGTTTGTTGAAACCTTCAGCAACTTGAGCTTTTGTTAAATTTTTTGTGCATAACCATGGAATTTCACACATCTTGAATAATTCTTGCCTAGTATATATATATAAATTTAAAGCCATTCTCAGTTTGAATATCCGCAGGAATTCCTTCTTTTAAAAAAATTCTAAAATCCTCACCTTAAAAAAATTCTTAAAACCTCCTCACCAGACTTCCCATGTATAAGAAATCCCATGCATGTTTACAAAAATATCAATTACTGATAAAAGATAACTTTTTTCTTGACCCTTGCATTTTTGCACGATAAATAAATCAGATTGCCATTGATCATAAACATTTGATACTTATATTCTTTTCGTAACGAAATGAAGTTTTGTTTGTTTATGTGATAGGTCTGTAACGATTCCTGTGCTTGATTTCGATGTGAGCCACTTCTGCGAACAAGTTCATTTGTTCTAACACAACCCTGTGTAATTCATGATATAATTCATTTGTCACGAAATGTATGAGAAGCTTTATATATCAGAAGCCGGATATTAAACCCTCTTATAGGAAAACTGCGGTTGTGCATGTTTTCAAACAGACAAGTTAATTGCGAAAATGATTCATTACACTCCCATGAGGAATATGTGAGGTCCAGAGCTGAAAGCTACTGTATGTAGGCCTTCTTTTTATAGAAATAAAATGTTTATTTGTGTCAAAGACTATCTTTTGTATTGAAACAAAGTTGTTCACGTGCTCACTCAATGCTATTAGTATATAAATAAATTTCATATCTTCATTACTTTAATCATGCAACATCAATTTTAATCGAATTATTAACTATTGACTCGTGATAATATCTTGAGAAACAGAATATTTTTCTGTCTCACTTTAGTTTGTAACAAGTGTTATCATTCGCTTTGAATTCGACTTCTTACACTTTGAATTTCTCTGGTATTTGAATTTTAATTCTTCATAATTTAGTGAAACTCAATATTTTTGAATGCGATATAAGGTAATTAACTTCAAATAAAGTTGACCTCTGTTTAACAAGATTCTATCAACTCACTCAGTGGTGAACGTTAGTTTTAATTTTTCTCTTCAGCTTGACTGGTCATTGTCAATTGTAAATTTTTAGAATCAAAATCTTTGAAAATGTTATAAACAATCAAAACTTGACATACTCGTATTTTAATGTTCTATTGCTTATTATTGTAGCTATTTGATATTTCTCCAAACTCGACTCAAATTTTCCGTTTGAACCTTGACTCCAATCTTGACTAAATTTGACTACGACCGTAACTCCAAGCATACTCCAATATCGACTCCAAACTTGATTTCGGATATGATTCCATTATTTGGGACTAACCTCTAATGCCAATCTTAGACGCCAACTTTTGACATTGGCCTATGACACAACTTTTGACACCAACCTTTGACATTAACTTTGACACCGAGATTGCCACCAACCTTGCCTTCACCTTCGATTCCAGCACCGATTCAAACTCAAACCACCCCAGCTTTCACTCAAAACTTGACTCTTATCTCGATTCCCCTCTTGACTGTAACCTTGACACCCTGATCCCCCCAGGCGACGCTGACTCTGATGCCAGCCTTCACGTTGCCTTAACTTTAAGTCTTATGCTGAACTGAAGTTCTGAAAATTTACTAAAATTTATTCTTCGTAATTCATTGTAAAACAGTTGGAAATTTCATTTTTTGCCTCAAAAATTACTTAAAATCTCCAAATTTCCTATTTTCGCGTTTATAACTCAGTGCACTGCTTGCACTTTCAACTCTTAGACCACGTAGTTCGTGTCGGAGGGAAATAATTATTTTCCCTCTAAGCATTGTAAGTAATCATAGTCATTTCGGAAAGAACATGCTAATTACGGTTGGTTAAATTCCTGGTTTGCTTTTCATAGCAGTTGCCAAGTATTGTTGCAAGCATTCCATATTGACAGTTTAATTTCAATCTCTGATGGCTTCTTTACATAAATTCATTTGATATGTTTAACTTCAATTTGCAGAGTTTGAAAGCGTTACTATTTTTTTCGGGGAGTATCAGGCCTGAAATTTTTAGAAAAAATCTTGGAAACCCAATTCTCTACCTAACTAGCACTGATCAACAGTTATTCAAGCTAGCATGTTCAAATGTTGGGTACTAGAAATCGTTCTTGTTTGACATGAGAAACATGTTGACGGATAAATCGAGGTATGAATATACAAATATTGCTGATCGAGTTATTTGTTCAAATAAGGGTTGAAATGTTTACGCATTTAAAAATTCATTTTTTCCATCTGTTTCAACATTCATTTCAGTGAAATCTTAGTTTTTGTACGGCTATGCATCAGTTACGATACTTCCTTCATGTCGTTATCATAACTGATCTAAAGCCAGAAACTAAATAGTATTATTACTCTCATACATTTTTCACGAGCATAAGTATGAAAAGGATGTCTTAAATTTCTTATTAACTCGATAAAAAAACCCTCAAAAGTTTAAAAGAGTTACATAATCTACAGTGAGGGACTGTGAATTTTTTGAAAAATGCTGAAGTAACGTAGGGAATTTGAGTGACTTTGACAACATAGAAATATTGAATTCCTGCTATTTCATTTTTTGTAAAATTTCCAAATGTGATCATTGTAGTGAGATTGTAACCAAAAAGTTGGAAACAAATACCGCTAGAGCTGATACAGGACATGCGGAGAAGTTTTCAGGTAAAAAGGCGTAAGAAATTCATTGTATTATTACAATACCTACCTAAATGTCATCATCCTACTTCCTGTACAGTTGCATCAACTAGGGTAATAACTGGAATGAACCATACTAATGGATGTACTGCTGTACATTAACTAGAATTATGCCTCCATTTTCTATTTAGGTAAAATATTGATCTGAACTTCTACCTAGCCGTATGCAGTGACCTTTGCACTGGGGGGAGGGGGGCAAAATAATACAACGCGTTGATTAAATCGGCGGATTCCACATTTCTTGACCACGTACAATTACGAAAATTGGACTATATATAAACAAAGGTATAAAAAGGTTAATAATATATCTAAAACCAACAAATATTTGATGTAAAAAATAAATTGGACCATGCATAATAAATACATGAACAAAAGCTTACATCACATTTCAAGATATGCACACATTAATAATTCGTTGCATAGCCGTCATTATTAATCATGGCTTCAAGACGTTTAGAGAAGTTCACTACCAGCCTTTTACAAGTTTCGAGTGTAATATTATTCCATTCTTAAATGCAAATTTCTTTTAGTTTAGTGATGTTATTGAGACCTCTCTTCTAAATCTTCAATTTCAATTCTCTCCACAAATTTTCGACTCGATTCATGTCCGAGGATGGACTTGGCCATTCTACAATGTTTATCTTCTTCATTCTCGACCATTCCTTGGTTTCGTTTGCAGTATGCTTTGGATCGTTGTCTTGTTGGAAGGTCCATCAACGTTTCAATTTTTACAAACGAGCTGAAGGCAGGAGTTGCTCTTCCAATATTTCACGATATTTCATGCCATTCATGGTTCCTTCAATGATGTGAAGTTTACCTACCTCTGATGAGCTGATAACATCCCCACATCATGATTGAGCCACCTCCAAACTTAATAGTGGGTTTGGTGCACTTTGGCTTATACTCTTCGTTTTATTGCCTTTAAACATGGTTTGTGCTGTTTCTCCCAAATAGTTCGATTTTGGTTTCATCTGACAACAGTACTGAGTTTCAAAACGTTGCTTGCTTGTTCAAATGGTCGTTGGCATACTTCAGCCTGGCCTTGACGTGATGTTTCTAGAGAAGAGGTGTCCCATGAGGGGTGAGGGAGCGAAAACCTTCACGGCACAGTGCCCTGCTGATCGCGTTTTTGCTGGCTCCGATTCCAGATACCTTTAGATCATCCTTCAAGTCTTCACAAGTAGTTTGAGGCCTCTGCACTACTGTTTGAATAAATTTTTGAACAGCACGGTTGTTAATCTGGACGGCAAGTTTGAGGCTTGCTGAGCGTCGTATTCTGGCAATTCCACTTACGTATAATGGTTCATGCCGAGGCAGGGACACACAGTTGTGCACATATTTTCCGGCATCCCAAACCTCCATTATGGAGCTCCACAATACGTTCGTGAAGGTCTTGGCTGATGTCCATATTCTTACCCATGCTTACGACCTTTCAGAAGGCGAGCTGCTGTACCAATGATACGTTACTGGAGATGAATGTGGACGAAAGTTCGGTTGCCAAATAGTAAAATGTGTTAGAACATTCTGGAATAATCCTATAATAATTTTAATGTGTAATGCGTTCATGTCAATCTTTCGTAAAATATTCGAAATCCAAGTTTTATTAACGGAAACTGGAAGCCCTGTAATAAGTGAACAAAGATGAAACAGAACATTTGAAATGAATCTTGATTCGCTCCCTTTTTCAAAGTATTCATGGCATGCCATGAATACCGAATCTTTCCAACTAATTTTAAATTAATAAGACAATTTACTATGGAATTTATTTGTATATAGGTTCATTCTAGAATGGACGGTTCTCATTTGACTAACTTAGAATAATATCACTAATTTAAGCAACGAATTCTGTGTCGATTCATTATTTATCAGCTTAGCTTACGACCACGTTATGTTCACATCATTAAACTTAACAGTTGACCGTAGAATGAAGTTTCTGATAGTATGCCATTAGAGTCGCTGAGCATTCGGGTCCACAAGTAACTGTACATTCAAATGAGTTCATTGAGGAATTCTCTTCTTGTTGGATCACTTATAGGAAATAAATTGTTTTTGTGTTGCAAATCATTTGAATGAGAATTTGAAAAAAATATCATGAAGACATTGACTTCGTAATGTCCAACAATAAATAATGATCTGTGGTAAAAATGTTACCAAAGTGGCTAAAACATTACAAATGATTCGTAATACCTCGAATAAAACCATTAGAAAATCTAAAATCGATCATAAATCTTGAAGAAGCATGTGAAGGATGTAAACAAAACTTTAAAATTTATCGCATAGTTTGACAACCAAAGACGTGTTGCGAGGAATACAAGAAAACTCTAGTTTTAAGAGAGGATACAAAAATATACCAAATATTCTCAAAATGATATAAAATGGAAGTTAAAAGGTGTTAATTAAAATGGCGATGAATTTAGAGGTTTTGAGTATAATTACAAACATGTTTCACTAATAGACCTTAATTTTTGTTTGAGAAAAATGAAGTGTTATAAAAATTTCCGGACTATACTCGTCACGGACTTTGGGCGTAAGTGCGCAAGCCGGCGTGCCAGTGTAACCTATGTATTTTTGGTATATGAAAATGACGTTCTTGATATATTTTTTCACATGGTATTGGCACTTTAGCGTGAAATCAATTTATCGTGTGTTAGCGAAATAATTTAATTAAAATTAAACTCAACAATGACACGAAATTTTAGAATTTGTTAGCGAAAATGATGTGGTGTCAAAATACCATGAGCAACTAAAGGTTATTCCGTTGATCGTTTCGTATTTAGTTCGTGGCCAGGCGGCATACGAAGTTCACTCTGTTTGTTTCTTGTGGCTATAATGTCTAGGCTGCTGGTAAGCGCTTCAACATGTGATAATTTTATAATTTTGTGTTACGACTTTGATTTGTGTCGATATAGCGGTCAGTGTTTGCCGTTAGCTTTCAGTTGTTTTCAAATTCTATTTCTTTTGTTCTAGGTATCCTTACTACTCGAAAGACTCCTCCTTGCCCTTACTAATTACTACAAAGACCCAGTTCAGTGTTATTTGTACTTGTTAACATTAAATATATTTTTTGCGTCTGTTCTGTAGACTCGCAGAAATCTAAATTGCCCATGTATTCTTATGTACTGTACATGAACCACAATCGTATTGTAATAGTTTGCGTTAATATTTAATTTCTATATTTGTAATTTATTATCCTTACTGAGGCGTGAATCCTCCCAACGAACTAAAGACAAGGAAACTCTTAACGCTCAACAATAACACGAAATGTTACCATTATGCGTTGAGATGAATCTAGCGTTCCAGCTGATGGTGCGTATCTGATGGAAATAAAAACTGAGTTAGAAGCCTTTCTGAAATGTCCCAAACATTCACAATGTGAACTAAGAGTGAAAATAAAACCCCTTATTCATGTGTGTTCTATGAATTTCAGAGGCAATCTCTTTCCTGACGCAAGACCTGAATTAGAACTTTCATTTGTGGAGTTCCACAAAGATGCGAAAACTTCACTTAAAAATTTTATTTTTAAATTTTATTAGCGTAGTAGGCGTCCACTTTAGGACAACACCCGGCTCCATCTGCTTGCAGAACACCAAAGAACACTTGGATCTCTTCTGCGCTTTACGGTGTTTGCTGCAAGCAGGTGCGTTTGCTGAAAGCAGGTACAGTATAACATCGCGATAGCTATATTTACCCGTGTATTAGCTTCAGGTATGCACCTTTCACACAACGATGCTCGCCCAGTTCCATGCACAGGCTGTTACTCACCTCACTCACGTTCATTAATCACATGAATTACGTTACTGCTTCTTCGTGATTGATAAAAAAAATTTGAAAAAGGAAAACATGATGATTTAGGTTTATTCCTGCTTGGATTAGCTTTTCGTAGTAAATTGAAACTAAGAGGCTCAGACAAAATGTGCAGTGAAATTAGAAAAGTATTGAGAAGTGAAAATTGATCGCACCGCATGAATTTCAAATGGTGCATGAAACATATACCAGGCCTTTTCTCCCTGGTGCATGAAACTGAAAACATAAAGGTTGGGAAAAGTTTGGGGAGAAGCAAAAGGGGTTTATGAAGTACTGATGAACTTTTATTTAGATGGGTGACAGTACTCGTAAAATAAGAATAGTTTGTAGCTGTGTGCAATAGAAGAAGGCGGTGCGAAAAAGTTTACAGCGAGCAGAAGCAAAGTTGGAATAATGAGTAATGATTTTTTGTAGGGTATAATACTGGAAGTAAAAACATGAAGATCAAAGAGAAAGAAAGAAAGAGAGATATATGCATGGATAAGTAAGGATTTACTGATTGCGTGGAAAACTGTTGAGAAGGTGAATTGTAATGATGTTGAGTAATTAGTGTGTAAATTGCGAGCTGCGAGAAAACATAGAGTTCAGAAAGATTGTAAATACGAAAAACTTGTTGGAGCACTACCTACTGAAAGAATGCACTCTCAAATAGTTATTTCCAAATCAGAATGAAACCACTGGTGCAGTATAATTTTGTATGAAATTGAACCATAAATTTCTTCACATACACAGTAGATACACTGTAAATGGGCGAAAAAAGTGAAAAATCCATTCGTTTCATGAATGTAGCCATAAAAAGTACTCTTTGACAAAACCTGAAACAGATGGAGCAAGTGAACCACGCGAAGTACTATAAGTTAGGTGAATGACTTGCATGATGCGTTGACAGAATACTTTGAATACGTTTATGTGTAGACAGGATAATTTACCATATCCTGCTACAGCTACCGCCAACTAGAATGGTACACATTGTTGGGAATAATTTGCGTGAGGGATCATTCACGGGGAAAACACAACCAACTCAAATAAAAATGAACACTATCGTATCATGCCTACTTACAACTAATCATCTCACTTGCTTTCCGACTGAAACAAAGTATTATACTGCGTGTTCAAAAATGAGGGCTACAAACTTAAGTGGTAGGCAGTGGCAAGCAAAATAGTAGTAGTACTCTTCACTTTTTTAAACGCCTTAGTTTCATAAACTGGTTTAAAGTTTAACCTTGAAATCGAGTTGATAACATTTAAGTTCTTGGAAGTTTCATAATGGAAAAAGACACGAATATCAGAGCAACAGATGTTTTTTTTAACCAACTTTATAATAACTGTTTGGTACGTCTGCTCCCTGCGTCAGTGAAGGTCTGGTACTTTTTCCGAATGGATTGCAGGACGCGACGTAAAAGTCTTGGCTGTTCTCCAATGTTACATACTGCGATCTTATGCTTGCGCAAATTTTATGATGATTAATATACTAAATACTGGGATGGCACATTCTCTTTTATGTCTGACGATCCGGCCGTGGTTTTTCAGTATCTTCCTGACTCCATCTCGGACTCCATCGGTCAATCAAAAATCGGTGATTTCATGTGGCCCTACAGAAAGAAATCTAGATGAATTACATTTGAAGATCTTGGAGATCATTCCACTGGTCTATTAGGGTACCCGCACACGAGCTACGTTTTATCGTCAGTTGCCAAAACTAAAAAAATGTCCAAAATAGAAAGCATGCATTTCTATGGCTGCCCGCACACGGGCAACAACAAAAAGTTGTGAGGTGCTTGCGACCGGATCAATTTCTCTGACAACACAATTGTTGTTAGCAACTGTTGAAGGCGATAGAGGACGTTATTTCTAATGGGAGCTCGCACACGAACAACTTTTAGTTGTCGCCACCCAGCGCCCAGCCAGTCGCAAGTTGCCAGGTTGGCTTTGTTAACTCCAAAATTTTGTAAATGTGACTTGTTTCGGGTTAGTATGGTGGATGAATAAACTGTTAGGCGTTTAAGTTATTTTAAAATGGCTCTGTGAAACAACCTATTCAAATCTGAATAATAAATTTATTATATTAAAGAAAAAAAGAGTCTGTGTTTGGCGTTTTCATTATGATTAATATACTCAATACTGGGCAGGAAAATGTTCTTTTTTATTTGACGATCCTGCCGTGGTTTTTCAGTGTCTTTCAGACTAGAGTAGTCTGACGCTGCCACATCCACAGTTTCCATGGTGACACTAAAGTGACTAAAGGATAGTTGCTGCCATCCGGTGGCCCGTGTGCGGGTGTGCCTTACTGACAACGTTTCGTTGCGACAATTTTTTTGTTGTGACAATATTTTATTGTCAGTTGTCACAACAAAATATTGTCGCAACTATCGTTTAGACACTTTAGTGTCACCATGGAAACTGTGGATGTGGCAGTGTCAAACCACTCTAGTCTGGAAGATACTGAAAAACCACGGCCGGATCGTCAGACATAAAAGAGAATGTGCCATCCCAGTATTTAGTATATTAATCATCATAAAAATACCGAACACAGACTTTTTTTTCTTTGATACAATGAATTCATTACTCAGATGAGAAATAGGTTGCTTCGCCGAGCCATTGTAGAATAGCTTGAACGCCTAACACTTTATTTATGCACCATACTGCCCCAAAACAAGTCACACCAGCAAATTTCTGAAGTTAACAAAGCCAATCTGGCAACCTGCGACCGGCTAGGCGCTGGGTAGCGGCAACTAAAAGTTGTCCGTGTGCGAGCTCCCATTAGAAATAACGTCCTCTATCGCCTGAAACAGTTGCCGACAACTATTGCTTTGTCAGAGAAATTGATCCGGTCGCAACCACCCTCACAACTTTTTGTCGTCGCCGCACGAAAAATCGCCCGATGTACGGGCAGCCGTAGAAATGCATGTTTTCTATTTTGGACAATTTTTTAGTTGTGGCAACTGACAATAAAAAGTTGCTCATGTGCGGGTCTCTTACGCTCTATCTAACAATTCGAAAGGCGTCATTCGAATATTGGCAAATATTCATGTCGGGATGGATCGGAGCTCGGTCGTGCTGGAATCACCTTTGTAGACGAATACCTTGAGGCACATCCTCTAACAGTTCAAGCGACATATCCTGTAGAAACGTGACATAAACTAGTCCATTTACAGGAGACGGAGTCAGATTTGACCTATGATATAGTGGCCAATAAGACTAGCCTATACATTGACTCTAAACCAAAATTGGTTGGTAAACTGATGCACTACAGGAGGATTATCCGCTTGCCAGTTATGCAAGTTAGGTGCGCTGAAAGTCCCATTGCGTGTAAAAAGAGCTTTTTTGGAGAAATAAATATAACATTAAATATTTTCATCGACCTGTTCTTGCCTCAGCCACCAACGAGCAAACTGTACTGTAGGAAATAAGTCGGTTGGGAGCAGATCCTGAATTGTCTAAAATTGGTAGAGATGTAGATTGCTGTCATTCAGAACATGTCTTACGTCGATGTGGTTTAGTATTCTTATACCTCGTGCTGTAGCTCGAGTTCTTGCATGAGGCCTTTCATATGAGTATTGCGGCAAGTCGTCAACAACTGCATAACGCAGTTAAATCTTCGAAAATAACCTCTCAAATTCACGTTGAAGCTTCCATGTTCGCGTAAACGACGATGTGTGTTGGTAAGCAGGCGATATGTGGGTAAATGTTCCTGATACTACCTATGCAGCGCCTAGCTTTAGCATTTCTGATGGCAGTACCGCGATACATTTGTAAACCCACCATTTCTTCATTTGACAAACGTGTCATGATGTCAACAATATGCTGCCAGCCACGTAAAGTGACTTGTTAATCTTAAGCACTCTAGTGCTATCAGATTTCAAGGTAAAATTTGATTTAAAATTCGTATTTTAGGGAAACGAAAATGTGACACTGGGCCTGAAATTTATAAGTTTAAAACTCAGTATTTTAAAAGCTAATGAGTTATGAAATATTTGATATTCGTGAAGAAGTGTTCTTTTTTGTATTTCTGTCTACCGTCAAAGTTTGTACCTTTCTATGTTCAAAACCCAGTATATTAAATGTAGCACTATTATAGGTTTACGTACGTAAAATGTGTAGGAACACATCTAGCAGGTCGAATAGTTATATTAGTATTAGACAAAACTCGTTGCACGTCTAATTTGCAGCAGTTTCATCGCGTCCCTTTTATAAAAGTATGAAAAGTCAAACAATGTAATTAGCATTGTAATATCGTGTATAAAAGGGTGCTGTGTGTTTCATTTTTCTTCTCTCTAATCTTTTCATAGAATAATTCTAGTAGTAAAATGATTTATGCGTAACCAATTTTACCTCCTGGTGCCATTTCCCTACATTCTTTTGTTTTATATTTATTTGCTCACTCAGTTCAAAATTTACTTATTTTTGTTTTCGTTGTGGTGTGGAAGCACAAGCTACGACGCTTAAAAATGGAGTGATGTTTGTCAGAATGGATGGCTGTGTGAAGTAAATAAGTTGAGTGATTGTTAACTACCGTTGAGAATAAGGTATGAGTTATTTTACGGATCGAAAAAGGCTGATGCCCGTGCTTGGCGAGTTGACAGAGCGAGAGAAAAAAATAGGTGAAATAAAGGAAACAGTAGATGAAGTTAAATGTATAGTGGCTGCTTAACTCAATGTTTGTTTGGAAAGAAGGATTTGAGTTAAGTCAAAGTCGCTGTAGTGGTTGAGGGGCTTGGGATAAACCAAAATTTTCTAAAGTTTTACGGCGAAGTAGAGGAGCATTGGTCGCTGATGTTAAAAAAACTTAAACATGTCAAACTCTGTGTCGTTTGTGAACTACCTGTTATGGTAATAACATGTAGAAATAAGGGAGAAACGAAAAATGTTAATGTTTTCCAACAGTCCACAAGTAAATGGGGATGAGTGGGTTTATATTTGGTATTTGCGTTTTAGCAAGAGGAAGCATGTTCGGAATACTCTTAGCTCCCACTGAGGCCCTTAAATTCTTAAAACAAGACGTTTGAATGCACACAAAAAACTTACAAGAAACGAGCTTAACCCATAGAAAGTGCCAGCTACCACTCTGTCAATTGTAGTGTACGAGTAACTTCTCATATTTCTGGCTGGTTGACTGGGTGTGAATGTTTCAGTGGTCATACGAACTGGCCAACCCATCTTTGTTCATTTTATCTCTGTGGAGATGGTGAAGAGAATTAGAACATTTGTATTTCTAACGTGCAATACGAAACAGCTAGTGAATCTGTTCAAGAAGATCTAGAGTACTCCTTAGAAATGTTCTGCAATATGAAATTAAAACCAATGCGCAGTTTGTGCTCGTGCATTTCTTGCAGCTATGCTCTGTACGATGCATAAAAAACTCCTTAACAGTTTTGCAATTACTTGCTCCTTACTTGTACATGCGTAAAATATGATACAATAAGACAAGCGAGCATGCTCACAGAAAGGTCGGTGTAATACGAACATAAAATTAAATGGTGCATGAAATATCTGTGAAAAAATAATGCAAAAAAGGACTCAAAGCGAGCTTAATATATGTAACAATTCCGTCATTTTTTATAAGTAAAATCATGCATTAAGTGCTTTGAAGTTCAAATAATATTCACTGGGTTATATTTCTGTTGAACTATGGGACGGACTTCTGATTGTTCTGAAGTTCTGTATAACTTGAAACATTATCATTTTTGCCTTTTAAGAACCATACACAGTTATTTGATCCATAAAATTTCTTCATAAGACATGGTACAGCTACGCGTGTATCAGATGTTTCACTTTGTATAATTTTTTTTCTAAAGGTTGACAAATTTCTGAAAAATTTGGTAGAATATTTGAAAAATAGAGTACGATTTACGAGAATTGAAGATTTGAATTTGTTTAATACTACTCCCTTCCCCACAAAATAAAAAAGTGCTGTCTCAAAATCCGGTTCATTATGGGCCAGAGAACGTTTGTACGATAGGTATTATAGTGAATCCCTTCTGACGCTCTCGCAAACTTGCTTCAAATGTGTCAAAAACAATTTATTACGTTTTTTTCGGCGTAACACGTTTCGGCGTAACGTCTGCAAAACAAATATAACGCTAATTCAACCAATAGAAAATGGTTGGTTAATGGAAATGCTCAACTTGAAAAGCTAGAATCGCGAAGATATATCCTCATGCTGAAAAATCAAAGCGAATATAATGGTAGAAAGTGTTCATTATTCAAGCTCAACTAATGAAATGAAACGATTGAACTCACCAAGTGACTGCCCATACCCTTGAATAATGTCTGTGTTGCGAGCAGGGCCGTCATGCGCAGGGTTTGCCCTCGGAAGTTCGCCGCCGAGCTGTATGGTGGACGACGCTGCCGGAGGGTCTCCCACTGCACCCGCAACAGGGACGGTCTGTTACTTCCTTGGTAAATTAATACGTCACTTAGGCCGCTTACTCTTCAATTACTTTTACTCAGACTGCGATGATAAACAGTACTAAGCGGTTGAACGATGAGAACATGACTATGCGTTGTCGTGTAACATTGAAAATTTAATTAAAATCCTGTGTGTAATCTTTCCCAAAATTATAGATTAAAGTGAGTCACTGCGATTTTACATGAGTTCGGTTAAAACAGTTAACCTTTCAGTAGAAAATTTTTGCACAGATCAATCATAAAGTTACGATTGTTCACAATTCACACATAAATTTTTGTTGCACCTCTGAAGAATCAAACAGCATGAAATTGAACCAGCGATGAGATATATGAGGTAATTAACTGACTGTTTATTTCAGACTTAAAAGTGTTGAAAATCATGCGATAACCGATGGTGGGTTCACACGTTATAGCATTTTCCTGTGGGCGTACTGTATTTCTTGCATGAGCACAATCAGTTCAAAGAAAAGTATCCTCACATATCCCGTGCACGCCCATTGATTGTTACTTATATATTCTCTGTTCCAATATGGCTGACATGTTTGAATGATAGAAAATTCTCAAAGCTGTACCTCTATATTTATTGAATGAGTGGATGTACAGATTTTAAAATCGCTGACGACATCATGTTCCGTAGCATTAAACGCTCGCTGAGAAGGAAAATGCGGGAAACTTTCACTTCTGAGTTACTGCATGGGACGTGATTACATGAGTTGTATGAAAACAGTTGCTTGTGATCCGTTTTTTTCAATTGCAAATGTGATAACTAGAGCCAGTCTGCAACATACCCAAGATCAATCTAATTTATGTAACCACGCCTGACCACGACGAGCATTTACACAATATGAGCATGCATGCGTGTACTCCAACTTTCATGAGAGGGGCAATACATTCTAAACGAAAATTTCTGGAACATATTTTGGTCAATGCTTTTCTGTACGGAAAACAGCACACACGCTACAGTGCGTTCTAAGAAATATTGATATCAAACAAATTTGAAAGTCCGAGTCATGATGAAAGACACTTCACTATTTGGATTCTTGACATTATACCGTTCATGGCTTAGTCTTTCACAGAGCAGCGAACTTAGAGAGCGCAACATAAGTTCGGAATTGAAATGATATTATTACACACAATGCTAATGAGTTGTGTAGTAAATAATCAAAGTGATGCCGTGAGCAGAAGTGCTTTTTAATTAGCAGACTTTTCGATATGGATCTGACGAGTATCTATTGCTCGCTATCAGTACCAGTACAAAAATGAGATCTACAACATGATTGGCTGTCTCTACGAAAATGGCATAATTAAGCGTGAATTAATTAAGCGTAAATGAGCAACTCGTTTTTAAGAACTAATTTCTCAGTTAACTCAGTAAATTCCTTATACATATTCAAAAAAATTTGTCGGGAGTTTTTGATTAGTAAAATATACATGTGATATCTACGCTCATTTTACGTGCTTACATATAGTGTGCTCTAATTGTTAAGATCTTTATAATTAATTCATTTCTGTGGAAAGCTTTAACAGGGCGAATGAATTCCTTGGAAACAAAATTTCTTGGTCAATCAATGTATTCGTGAATAATTCTTCCTTTTTCTATCAATTATCATTCAAAATATTTCTTAAGTCTATTGGGTTTCCCTACTTTGGTCAGCAGTCGAAAGCATTAAAGCTTGACTTCTCTAATTTCGTTTTAGATGATTTTTTGTTCGTAATTTGGGTTATCAAACTCCGAGTCACTTCATATTTTTCATTTAGAAGATGTGATCTTCCGTAGTCTATCATTCCAACAAGCACTATGTGCATCAAAGTACGTCGATACAAGCCACCGAGCTCTGTACATTCAGGTATGTGAGCATACTGGATAGGAGCCACCTTACAGGCAGAATATGAGATTCTCCGTCAAACTCCAGTGTTAAAGAGCAGTGTAATAATGATTGCAATCGAACTATCAACGGCAGTTACTTCAAATTATGACATAGAATCTCACTTAAATTTGACTTTCTCTTTTTTTAGTCTTTGTATGAATATAAAATGGTGCCTTTCTCAAGGGACATGCTAAGGTCATATTCACTGAAGGCTGTAAACAGCTTAAAATTTTCTATTACAAATTTTTAATTTGTGTTTTTTCGTTTTTTCCATTTGTCTCACTAATTGTTTTCTATTGTTATTTTCTCATTTTTTCTCTGTCCATCACGAACTGCCCAAAAACTAAGTATAACATCCCTGTTTCCAAAACTAGCTTAGTAACATAAACGAATATTTCATAGAGTATCCCTTCTAGTTTTAAAATTGTTTGCCCTTTCAGTAGATTTTAAAATTACACTTTTAACACGAATCTATATTAAATGTCGTTTTGCGTTTTTACACAATTCGTGAAAAATGAGCAGATAATATCAGAATTCGTGGGAAATGCGCTCGGAAAGTTTTGACAAAATTTTCGTAACATTTTTCTTCGCTGTTTCACTTATAATTAATTTACTGCCCGAGTGAGATGCACCTAATCTTTTAGAATTAATTTTACTTAGAAAGAAATTTTTAACCCCAGATTTTTTTTAGTCAACGTAGGATTTCTCCTCGTCATGATCTTAGTTTTTCCAAAATTTGGTGATTGCTGATTGACAACCCTAGGTAATTTAGTGATGCAGGCTATATAGTATTGTAGATTAGCGGTTAGGTATCATTGATATTCAGTGAGCGAAATAAGTACGACTAGTTTTCAATTGTAACATTTCAGCTTCTCTGCGCCTGTGCATTGAGGGATCTTTTTTGTCATTCTGCATTAAAGTTTTACAGAAACAAGCATAATTGCAATACTTTGTCTGATGTTAGTTATTTACTGACCGTCAATTCTGGTTCACGCGACGATGAAAAATTCTACGACTTCCCAACTATTTATCCCGCAAACGAGAAGGAATTTGACCCCCCATATTCCAGAAACATTAAAAGAAAAAAGAATGTCTCATTAATACTTCAATACATGATTTCGATGGAAAGGATAATGAAATACACCCAATGTGCTTTGTGCAGAAAAGCCTGGATTCTAAATTTAGATTTGTAAATGTAAATTCAAATCTTAGGGCAATTTGTGGTTTGACGAGCGTTTTTTGGAAACTAACGTCGTTCACTGCCACAGTCTGTCTAAGATTGACTTCATCATCTCTCTTTTGATACTCCGATAGTTAATGAAATGGTAATTATTTAGTAAAGTTATACCGGCTCTCAACTACTTATATTTTTCCACATTTACCTCCAGACTTACATTCACCACAGTCACCCAACTAAAACAATGCTGAATTTACACAGAATCTTGAAAATTTGATACTAAAACGCATTTTTTAAAACGTACATGGAACAATCATAAAGTTCTCTTCACATTTGACGTGACAACACCTGCCGGCGTGCGTAATGTCTAATGAGCCAATGAGCTGAATTTCGTTGCATTGTGAGGTTGTGTTCGGTCTTTAAGTTATCTTTCGTAATCATGTGTTGAAGCTCATTTAAAAATTCAATGATCCTCAGAGAATTTTTTCCTGATTTTAAAGGCATTGTCCAACACGAGTCCACTCCTAATGGTGTTGCGGTGAACTCGTGTTTTGATTGTGACGTTTTGAGAGAAAATGTGCGGCGATAAAAACCCAAATTGTGGGTAAACCGACACTGCCTGTCGCATTATGACAATGTACCTGCTCACGCTGCAGTGATAACATAGTTTTCGCCTGAACATAATTCAGCCACCGTCCAACACCCTCCATATTCAACAGATTTAGCCCTCATGAGACTTGGTTCTGTGCCTGAAGATGAAGACTTCCTGAAAACAAAAAGTCACTATTTTGGCGCTGTTGAAAATTTGCGAAAGAAAACGTCTGAGATGCTGTACAGCCATCAGAAATAGAATATTACAATACTTTCCAGCAATAGAAAACGCTGGATTATTGCATCAATTTGCAGGAATTCTACTTTTGAAAGAGATGAGGGCAATTAAAGGCGAAGGTAAGCAAAACGAATCATTAGACCTAGTCCGGGTACTTTCGGATAGTACCTTGAATATGCGCACTTGGTCGGAGTCCATTTGTGTTATTGTTAACTAAGTGTTAAATTATTCAGTAATTTCTAAGGAACATATAATGATTTTCTGAAATCAGTGCATCCCAACGCGCGAAGGCGTGAGTAGAGATTGACATGCGCATGTGAGCGTGTTCTTCAATTTCGTGGAAAATTTCTGCTCAACAATTTGTAACATACTTTCGCACAAAACTGTGAGTTTATTCAGTGCTTGCATAACGAGAATGGCAAAGTTATTCACTGAAATTTTTGTTTGACACTTTGCGGGAGGTTGCGTGATTCGCCGGTAATTTTCTCCGTCTTAAACATCAACGGAGAAGGATATTGGAGAAATAGGCTGTTCCACACTCGAAGAGGGAATGAACGATTAAATTTTCATTGCAGCATGAATAAAGCACGCTGTGTTTGATACAGGTTGTAATATGGCTGGTTAATTAACTTTACTACCGGCTAATAACCGGTTACTGTGGATAACCTGGTTTTTCTAATAATTTCACACAGCCATCCCTGATGATGAGCCGGCACCAACAATTCAAGAAGTCACCACAACGGACGCATCAACTGTTACCTCCGCAGCTCCAGGTAAGAAAAATTGTCAAACTTCAACTGTGGAAAAAAGCGTTCCTTTCGACTTGTTGCATATTTGATCCTAGCTCTTGGCGAATAGGAGTATAAACACGAACATATAATTTGCGTCATTTAGGAAAAAAGGAAAGACAGTTAACGAATGATTGAAAAACTTACTTCCATCTATACTCCAAATACGTTGATGTGCGAAATTTCATTTTTTGTATCTTTTTGAGTTACCTGTTTAAGTTGCAAGTCGTTGTGGCTAGTTCGATTAAACTAATGAAATGAAACTGTTCATTTGTATATTTTCATTTATATATATATATATGTGTATGTATAAATGTGTAAATAAATAACGTTTAGAGTAAAACCAAAGAAGTCTACATTATAAAAAGTGTACGTGGTCAATCAGCCGTAAAATTATTGCAGTTTTTGTTGGGAAAATAACAAAAACCTGCTTTAGTGGGGTCATAACTATTAAGACTAACGCTAACACGAGGTCCCCTACTTCGAGTTTTAATGTTTCCTTATAACTCGAATTTTAAGGAGTTTTTGGCCTTTCATCATTTGGGAAAATCCATTTATTTTGAGTTCTTCCACCTATAGTTGAAATTTGTCCGCACCAAAAAAACACATCATATATATATGTATACACATATAATTATATGGAAATGTATTTAGACATACATCATCAGGCGAGTGGTAATTGCATAATTGATGAATTGCATCATTCAAATTATTTTTCTCTGTTTTATGTTCATAAGAATAGGCGACAAAGGATAAGCTCAAAAGCTGCCATCGTTGCTGAAAGTTGTAGAGGCGCCACGAATATGTATACGCATCAGTAGATAACAGATGACAGCAGCACTTTTCCTCTACTCCAATGCGCTATGTGCTATTAGAATACACTCCAAATAATGCACAAGTGCTCATAAATATGTGTTCGTGTACATGTAGGAAAGATTTTGCGGAAGGAATAGTAATAATAGTAAGTCAGAGCCAAGAGAAGTTTTATTTCATATAAATAAGCAAAAACAGAGCTGGGATAGAAAAGGATGAGGATTCTGCTCAAGCAAAGCCTCTCTGGAATCGCGATAAGCTTGTAGTTCTCGCGTTACTGGAGGAAGACAAGGGCACACGACCTCCAAACCATTCGTTAATCTCCCGTTGCCTGGTTGAAAAATTAAGAAAAGATTAATGTTAGACAATTGCTAAAAATTAATTGTTATAGGTTCGTAAGTTAGTAATACGGTAATAGTTCTAAGCGCGTGAGCTCTTAATGAGAAAAAAGTTATGAGCACGTAGTCTAGCTATAAGGTAATAGTTCTAACCTCATAGGCTAGTAATGGAGTTACAGCTATGAGCACGTAGGCTAGTAATATCACTTTAATTAAAGGAGCAGCGTCCGTCCGTCCGTCTGTGTGTCACACCCTCCAGCCGAAAGTGTGTGATGAGCGTATCTGTGTGTTGTGTCGTTTCTTTCTACACAACATGATGTATTTTAGCGGTAGCTGCAAACTACAGTATCGATATCTTAATGGCTACCAAAGTAGGAGAATGATACGCTCAGCAAGACGCTTACTATTATACTGGCTCCGTCGCTTACAGCTTCCTCTATATAATAGTCTTGCCCGTAAGTCAGGCAAGCGCAAGCAACAAAGATATTCCGGCGGTCGGGCCGTTTCCGCCCCACGGATCGTGACCGAGACATCCGAAGCCCAGCGAGACAGAGACATCCGGCGGCGCTCACTTTACAAGGGACATCCTGAGATATGACAATTTCCCTCCCTTTAGATGAATATGTGACAAACGGAAGGCAGAACTCAACAACCCATTCGCATTACAGGTTCAGTTATTCTACCTGATCTACGCGGTTCATTTTGTACAGGTGAACTGCTAGCAGGCTGCAAAGTAGAAGGCTCAGCCGCCTTGCTGCTGAAAGATCCCAAATTACTAGAAGAATGAAGCAGCTGATTTGAATGTCTCTTCCAGATTACATTTAATACTAAGATTTGAACTTGAAAGATATTAACAGCAACTTTACCAACAATAATTCCCTTCAGCCAATTGGGACCATTTCTTAAATTGAGAGCAAGAACATGATCACCGACATCAAATTGAGTTCCATACATAGGCTTAGACCTGGACACAGAATATTTAGGAATAACTCTATCTTTGGAATGAACAAATTTACGATTGTTGAGCGCAACAGAGGGAACAATTCTTGTGACACTATGAGAAATACATTGTGATTGAAATAAAGCGGAATTAGTGCGTACATCAGAGAAATTGAGAACAGAGTTACCGTCACATGTATCGTTCCTAGGCTTTGGTAGAATAGCTTCGTTCTTCCACTGTAGAGGCTCACGTGAACTCTTCATTGACCCATCTTCTCTTCCGATGTTGCAATGACAACCACTCCTTTCCGGCTGCACTATGTAAGTGCGAGCTGCGTCTAATTCTCTTCGTGTAGGTCCCCTTCTTGTAGGTTCCCCTCGTGTAGTCTCCGCCGGAGAAGGCCGTGCTGCCGTCGAAGATTTGCAGACTTTAGAAATGTGGCCTATTTTTCCAAATTTTTTGCATTTCTATTTCAAAACATGGCAATTCTTCGCAAGATGCTTCTGCTTAACGCTGCAACGTATGCATATGTAGTTCGGCTGTAATTTTTTTGTTGTGAAAAACGATGAAGATGAATCCGCACGAATAATATCGTGAGTATCGGAACTTAACTGTTCGATGAGTTTTGCATGTTCAACACATTCGTTGAGAGATTTTCCGTCACACTTCTCTAGAACTGCACTGAGAATTTGCGATGGACGAAGACCAGCCACGAAAGCATCTCTCAAGAGACGATCACGACAGCAGTTATTGTAGTTGCACGCAGATGCTAAGTCATTTAACGTTTTTGCATCCCTTTCTAAGGATTCATTAACACCTGGCTTTCTATTTAGAAATGTAACAGACGCGTCGACAATCGGTTTCTTTACTTCAAATTGTTGGATTAGTTTTTCTTAGAGTTCATCATACGTTGCATCAGTGAGTAATGTAGGTTTAATTCTTCGTTGTAGATCAGTAATGATGTTTACAGGCAAAGCTTTAACTAAAATACTAGCTTTCTCACTGCCATTGTTTCCCGCCTTCTAAAGAGCGTCTGCACACTGTACTTGTAGTCTCTGCAGAAATTCAAACACTGTTTCCACTCCAACGTCGAATGGAGGACAGCTAACTGTAGAAAACGCCATATTGGTTTCAAAGCCCTTGTAAACTTCAAATTCACTTTGGGGATTCGAAATCTTCGTCGCCAAATATGTTGTTTCGTTTCTTTCTACACAACATGATGTATTTTAGCGGTAGCTGCAAACTACAGTATCGGTAGCTTAATGGCCACCAAAGTAGAAGAATGATACGCTCAGCAAGACACTTAGTATTATACTGGCTCCGTCACTTACAGCTTCCTCTATATAATAGTCTTGCCCGGAAGTCAGGCAAGCGCAAGCAACAAAGATATTCCGGCGGTCGGGCCGTTTCCGCCCCACGGATCGTGACCGAGACATCCGAAGCCTAGCGAGACAAAGACATCCGGCGGCGCTCACTTTACCAGGGACATCTTGAGATATAACACTGTGTTACAAGCTTCATCAACTCCACAATTATTTTCGGTACATTAACCCAGCAGATTCAGAGTCGGGATGAACATCACGTGTATTGGTGGGTTAGATTAGGTTGTATAGAATTTCAGCAGTTGAGACTGAGGAAAGTATAGGAAAGGTAAAAGCATAGAAAATCTTGGGAAAGCCATGTTAAAGCTCAATTGGTTTGCCACTTTATCACGCTGTCAAGGAAGCTTAATGACTATTTTTGATAGGAGTTTCACCAGTGCACAAGATTAAGAGTATTTTAATCGCGGGTTCTGTTGGGTTGGATTCATTTATTTTTGATCCACATCTGAAGGATGGTTTTTAGGAAATTATCGATTCCAGTCATTTATGATAGATCGCGTACACCAAAAAACCCTACACCTCGACCTTCTCGCAGCGCCAGCAGTGTAACATCACCCCATCCCCTACTAATGGTAATTGTTAGGAATAAAAAAATAGTAATACGCACGCAGGCTGGTAATGAGGTAATAGTTATAGTAATCCAGGCAAATGTGGGTAGTTCATTTGCTCAGTCGACACCAGAATACTGTAAGCCAGTAACAAGCACACCAGCAACTAACCTCTAATGAGGCGTCGACTCCAATGCCTGTTTAGACGCAGACGAGACGAACTGCAGCAAGAGTGTTACTGAGCGTAGGCCCGAATTAACCCGCGAAGAGGCTTCAGAATATGTGGTAGACGTCGAGACGTTGGCTGCACGACTGTAGGCAATTAATGGAACTTAATTAAGTGCGCATCGAAACCACAATTTCCTCCTGCTTGCAGCTACATTTGTAGCTGCTGTAGATCACAGTACGGGCTTACCCTTAAAGTCAGAGGAAGTAATTAGCTCAGAGATATTCTTCGACGTTCAGTGAGATATTCAGTGTTGCAGTCAAGGTTGTTACTGCCAGTCTTAAGGGCCGTTTACACTAGGGGACATTTCGGCCGTGAAGCGCGACACTTGTATCCGAGGCTCACCACTGAGTCACATAGTCACAAATTTGCGTATGTTTATACGAAGTTCCCTAATCGCCACTGTAGTTACGAGGCCCTTCAGTGTCGCGCATTACGAATTCGATCAGAGCGAGTAGGGAACTTTGCATACAAACACACAAATACGAGCCTCATAGGTGAGCCTCGTATACAAGTGTCTCGCCTCACGGCCGAAATGTCCCCTAGTGTAAACGGCCTTTTAGCGTCAGCTACTGGTGAGGCTATTGATATTTTTACAACCAATATTTATCTTACACAGTATATATGAATTAGTTTAAATTTTGTCTCAATCTGTCGAAATAATTCACCACGAAGCTTATTCATATCGAATGAGCCCTCAATACTGGCATTATAAAATGAAATGATTTCCATGAATGAGTGTAAAACCTAGCTTGTACTAATGCGGATCTTCACCGCGACAATAGAAGTTGCCACGACGGCTCCAGCTACCGGGGATGATGAAACAACGGCTACACCAACGACATCGGATGAAACAACGGCTACACCAACGACATCGGATGAAACAACAGCTACACCAACGACATCGGACGAAACCGAGACTGTGGCAATGACTGATAGTTCAACTGCTGGTGGAACTACAGACGCCGTTACGACATCGGGTGCTCAAACAACTGCCACTGAAACCACAGCTGCTGAGACTACGACTGCTGCAATAACGGACGGTCAGCCGAGTTTAACGCTGAAGGCGTGCTGTCAGATAGTGTCTAAGATGTCCAGACAATTATTCTTGAGATTAAACTTTTTGTTGAGGATAAAATAAATATAAACTTTCGTTCGTTGTTGACCAAAACGTATATTTAACCGAGTTCAAATTTTTTAAATTCAGGTTTTAGGAACATGTCACTGCTTCTTTCCAGGAACATTCGGTATTTAGCATTTCCAACGTTTTAGGACTCAGAAGTCATTGATTTAAGATCTCGTGTGTTTAGTAAACGTGTACCTAGACTTGAAATGATACGAACATAATTTAGTTTAGAGCGTCAGCAGTTATTGAAACAAAGAGCTCTGAATACAAGAATATGCATCAAACTGAATTGGACGTTTCAACACTGAGTACTGATTCATTTCGCACGTCGGTTATAACGCTCCTTGGACACCGCACGAGCGGAAAGTGAGTAATGTAGCCTTTTCTTTGAAGCTGTCTCAATAGTACGCAGAACAGCAAGTGTTATAGCAGTGCCTATACTGCCCATGAACCATCCAGCAGTTTCCTGGATGAGCGATGATCGGTAATACAACTTTGAAGGGTGTGCAGAATTTGTAGTGATGGGTGCGATAGCGACAGCTAATGTGGTGATGGATGCGATGGTAAGCGAAACTCTTTATGATAGACCAGAATTTGTTTCCTGAGTAGAGTTATAGAAGAATTTGTAGAAGCTATTCGAAAACATGTGCAACTTAGCCAATTTCAACATTAGGCTTCCCAGCTCCTAAGGGATTAATTCGTTGGATGTTTGTGTACAGAGCAGTTTATGAAGACGTCAACCATACCGTTTCCAAGTTAAGTTTGTTTATCGCATTATGTCATTCAGACATCTTCGTGACAGACGGCGTGAACATCGTGTCAAAAGTTGTCCATAAACGGCGCGAATGATTTACTTAACATTCCTTTTTCAAATGTAAAATTATTCGCTACATTCCTGATTTGACATCTCTTTCGTAATTAACAGAAGAAATGCCACTTATCACATGAGTAACCTAAATTACCAGTGTATCTGCGTATGAGCCAAAAATCTCAGTTATGGAAGAATGCTCTTCAAACTCATCAATATCTGTTTCAGCGTTTCATTCCACTGACAGGCTCTGCGACAACGATTGCTCCACTACAGGCTGGCCTGCATCCAACGGGCAACGAACGCTGTGGTGCCTCCCTGCGTCCGATTGGAGCTTACCAGGTGCAAGTACAGAATTCGGACGGCAGCACCAGCAAAAACCACTATATCGTTTGCGAAGGGAACAACGATAACCTTTTCCGAGATGCCATTGCAGGTGAGGGACTGAGTTCACTCGGTGACGCCAAAACTTTTGATCGTACCACTTCAAAATTGCGCAGTACTATTCTTGCCAAATGTGTTGAATAGCGTTGTAGAATACTTCACGGAGAGTCACCGGACATATTTTATTTAATTACCAACTACGTATGAACGCATTGAAATGCGCGTCAATCTAGGAAACAGGATGGAAGGGAAGAAAACTGCGAAAGAAAGAGCAAGCAATGAGGGTGGAACACCTCTCGTTCCTCTTTTTCAAATTCACTAAGTAAGACGTTAGAAGCAGATATACGCAGAAAATAGCAGTATAACTCAAATTCACTGACGCAATTATCATAATTCAAGTACACTGATACGAAACATTATGAATATAAATGAGGAGGTTCCACCTATTCGAGGTCATCTTATACTGTTAAATAATCATCATTATCGTTCTCATGTTGAAGAACAAACGAATGAACACAATAAAGGAAAGCCTCACAGATGGTGATGGGTGAAAAAATGGGATTTTAATTTTACAAATGAATGCTTTCAAAGAATCAAGTGTTGAACAAATGAGTTATTAGTAGAAGCAACTTAATTCATTTTTTCCACTCCTATTGAGATGAGAAGCAGGCTTCTACAGAATGTTCATTAGAGTAAAAAATATTGTAAGCCTCTGATATTTGTTCACAGCCTTATATTACAATATTAATTGCTCAGAAAAGGTCAACGATATTAAGTAACCCAAACATCTTCTCAATTTGTTCGTGCCAGGAGCTGCCACCATGCGATCTGTCGACTGCGCACCAGAGGGCCAGATCTATGCAGGTGAAGTGAGAGCCTCAGTTAGCTGTCCACAAAACGTAAGATTCAGCTCGGCTTAAAATGTCAATAATTGGAGGCAATCTCTGATATATACACTTCTAAGTCCCCCTTAAATGGCCTCAGCAACCATTACGCATATTATCATGACTCGAATTGTTTCAGAGAAAGCCCTAGCATGTGATTGATTAGCTCGTCGATGTTTGAAAAGCGTTGTAAGTGTATTCAACATAGTTGATTTCTGGATGAGATGTTGAAGGCTTTTAGATGTCTTTACCTAAAATCGTCGAAATTAAAAATTTATTCTTACTAATAGGTATTTTTAGCAAATGCAGAAACATGGCCTGACTGTTAAGAAACCAATTCAAATCCCATCTTTTGTTATGAATTCACATAGAAAATACTTTGTTAATTTTTTCCCATTCCACTGAAGCACATCTTAACAAAAATCTAGAAATTTGAACTATTTTCCAAATTTTTATTTTATTTTTAGCCATACGAAGTACGGGTAGATCACATCAAAACTTGTCGTTGTACAAAACGAAAATTGAGCCATTCGATTATCTTGATTGAGGAAAGTAAGAAAATAGTCAAAAAATCAGAAAATTACTCAGTAATATAACTGAGCAGGAGTTCATCTACTTACTAGAGGCTGTTGATCAGAGTTACGGCACTTGTATTTTAAAAATTTGTTTTCGTGGAAACAATCACAGAAACATAAACACTGACATGTGGAAATGTTGTTGTGCCTAGTTTTTTAAATTACCATTAAAAAATTGAGTTTCTCACAGATCTGATAAACTCTTCGCATGATTCCAGTACACTATGCGCTATTGAGATGAAAAAATCAAATTTTTTATATCCAAAATAAACGGTACAAATATTAATAAGAAGGACAAGGTGATGTTCAGTATTTCCAATTATCGGAAAAATTGCCAAAAAGTTTCGAGGCGAGTTAAATTAGCAATACAAAACTGGGTCCTCGCACCATGACAACTTTCAAGATCCGGCAGAGAATGAGTACACAAGCGAATGCGAAGAAAAAATTTCCTTACCTCGTTAGCAAGGAAACGCCATTAGTTTAACGCATCCTTTCAAAAGTACTTACGGGACTCACAGTAAGGTACTGCAGGTTTTTTCACAAACCATTCAGTTTTCAATTAGAAATTGGCACCGTTCGAAACTACAATGACTTTCACTGGCACAGTCGTTTTGTTCTCTTCCTTAGCGCAATCTTCTTTCATTGTTATTTTCTACCCCAATTTACGTCGTAATTCAGTCGAAGAACTCCACCAAACACTACCTAACGGCAGGCTGTGGCTTATTTCCACTATCGTCACTACCGTAGTTCTAAAGTTATTGAGCTGGTTGGGTTATAAGTCCTGACTCGATTCAACGGAATCAAAGTTATTTGTGCAATTCACTGCTAGGATCCTATCTAAAACCAGACAGCGCCAAAATGAAAAAAAAATCCTTACCAATTTTAATTGGGCTTCTTATGAAGTAAACACAGGGATAGATAACATGTGTTTTTAAATTTTCCTTGGTTAGACCTTTTGGCATTAAAGGGCTATGTTGGTAAGTACTACAAAAAAAAGATGTCGCTGGCTGATTTCCTAAAATAGAAATCGGAGACCATCACGTTTCTCATTATAAAATTTTGAATTTCATCGTAGCTAAAACTAATTAGGTGATGAAAGTTATACAGAATGCATAATATTCAAGCGTTTAGGAAGATAAAATAACATATATTGTTAACAGACATCTATCATTCAAGAACAATGAAGTTAGAAAGCTTTCGTGCTCTTGAATGTTGTAGCATAAGCCACTAGATTTACATTATCATTATTGAGATTATGGTCGCTAGAGACTTTTTATGTCGTTAGTTCCGATTTCTCTTGGTAAATTTGGAAATTCTGAGTATAAAAGCGTGAGATTGCTGTGCTTCAAGGGATAAACAACTAGTGTAGGGCAAGTAAATTATTCTCAAGCATCCCCAAATTTAAGGCTCTGAGGGATCATTTTCATTTTCACTCTAACTTGACCTCCACTACGCACAGCATACTACAGTAAAATGGAGCATTTACAATTTACAATATTGTACTCACAAAGCCCACACTGATGTCATCAGAATCTGTTACGCTGCTCGACAATATCTTTATGACAGATCCAACTGATTTTCAAACTGGAATAATTACATCAGACTTATCAGATCATTCTTCAGTTTTTCTTATTAAGAAAAACGTCTATGTCACTTGCATCAAGCCACAGGCTGAATCTCACTCAAATCGTAACATAAACGAATCAAATTTAAGAGAAATGCGCACCATTCTAGAAGAACTAATACCAACATTTCACAACTCTGAACAGAATAATAATACAACGAACATTGATGAAGTAATATTAAACTTGACTGAAATTACAACGACCGCATTCAATCAATGTTATTCAATCGTAAATCGCCCAATTACACCGAAAAATAGACAAAAGCCCTGAACTATTGAAGACATCGTGATAAATATAAAGAAACGGCAAGCATACCTATAGCTCTCCATTGCGTAGGGCGAATATCTAGAGAAATGTATAACAGATTCAAAAACGATGTGTCAAACCAGATAAGGACATCGAAAAAAGTTTCTTTACGCATTAATTTACTCAATTCAAAACTGATATTAGAAAAACTTGGCGTCTACTTAATCCCTGCTATAGACCGAATAATGCGGAAAAGAATGAGATTGAGTGTGTCAAGGCATGCAGGATTGGCATAGGTTAGGGGCATGTGAAAGAAAACGGCTGATATTCTATTGTTTATTCAACAGTATGAATGACGTTTATTCGGACACGAAGTTTAAATTCAAATGACAAAGAAAAAAAGTGAATTAAGATAAAGAGAAGGACCTAATTAAAGCATACAAACTGACGGTTTTGGAATAAGAGTTAAAGGAGACAACCCAGAGATTTTCGGGCCCAATTGGCCATTTGTTTTCTTTGTTGAAAAAGAATCCTTAGGTGGTGGGCTATTGTACCCTCAAATTTTATGAGGCTACGGGCACTAGATCCCCCCCCCCCAGGGGATTGTAAGGGGACCAAAAATCATGAATTTCTTACCCTATATAAAAAGAAAACAAAAAGGAAAATAAAACATTTGGCTCCTTTAGTTTCTTAGCCATGTGTCAAGGATTTGAAAACTGTCTCTGGTTTTGTTGTAGCATGAAAACTCATTGACCTGTATTCATTTGAAACAGATAAAATGACATAAAAATCAATATATCTCATTTTCTGAAAAAATAAGGCCAAAATCGAAAAAATGAACTAAACAAAATGTGTTTCTTTTTCAAAATTACAAATAATGGCTTGTTTCAAAAGAATCAGTCTACAAATAAAATTTACCATTCATCATGGAATGAAAGATAAATTAATTTTTTTATACAATTTATACATCTTTATCTTGCAATTCACAGTGTTGATATGAAATTATGCATGCATGTTATTTGTAGATGACAATACAACATGAATACAGCATTCATGTAAAAAATGTCCATTATATTTCACTTTACAAAAGAATGTAATTCTTGCCTTTTATGCAAAAATGTCATTTTCAAAATAGAAAAGAACATAAATCAGTGAGTTTCCATGCAAGGACAAAACAAAGACAGTTTTGAAATTTATGAAACATTTATAACAAACCAAAGCTCTTCGATTTTCAAATTTGTACGTTTAATATTTTTTATCACAGTTCAAAACAAAATTAAATTCGTTAATTTTAGTTAGTGATCAAAAATCCAATTTTAAAATAAAACCAAAATGAAAATAGAAAATTCAAGAGCTTGAAATTGTTGGCAATGCTTCAAGGATTCCAAAACTGTCTTTGAATTTATTCTAGCACAAAAAATCATTGACTTCTTCTGGTTTTAAAATTTCACGTAAAGAGAACTGGAAAAAACTTATTTTTGAATTTTTTTTTTCAAAAACTAAGGCCTAAATAGAAAAAGTTACAGGAGTACTGTCGTGATCCTCCTTTGAGATGCTCTATTTGAGTTTCAATTTATCTCTTTAGTTGTCGTGACATGTGGTATATGTCACATTAATATATTTTTATTATTAAAGCGTGACTTCTATTTCCTCACCATGATTTTAATTGATCAATAGCTGCTGCCACCACCCTTAGAATAAGGGAAATTGAATATTTATTATATCAAAATGAATGAACTGATAATAATTGGTAACGTGTTTCCATGCCTTCCATGTCCTGTCTCATCTTTTCAGAACACAGGTATTGATACACTTCTAACCAAGACGGAGATTTACTTAAAAAGAATCAATTAAACGCGCATTACAATCAGATACTAATGAATAACTATTTCTGATACATGTATAATATTGACACAAGATATCGCTTGCTATATCTAAACAGAACTACGACCTGAGGATCTCAATTGCGTTTGGGTTGAAAATGCTATTTGAATGACAAGAGAACTCATCTTTGATGGAGAGATGTAAAAAGGAGCCTCGGATGCTGTTATTGGGATGACGGCCTGGTACGTCAGCACATAGGAGTGCCGTAGATGCTAGGTTGGTTGTTGGGCACTCAAACATGGAAATAGCTTGACGTGGAATGGCTTTCGCACCGAGATTACGTTAGATTTACACTCGACAGTTCTACTCTATAATGACAAAGAGTATATTGGCCTTCGCCCCTATGGGCGAGGGCAGCGAGGCCTGAAACACACTTGTGGCTTAGCTGGTGTCTCCCTCAACTGACTCGAGTTTCCTCAGGCTGTTGCTGCTGAGCGTGGGCAACCGCTAATAAGCGTTCTCGATCGAGCGACGTTCGACAGAAATATGAAAATTATCCTAACGTTCATGGAAATATGCCTAATTGAATCAACAACCCACATATGAATTTCCATGATGAAATACTTACTAAAACACAAAAAATATTCTTATAAATAGAAGAATTATAGATTAAAGGAGAATTACGAGTAAATGGCTGTTGATGGCAGCTTCGGGCGCTCGATGAAGGGACGACGGTATTACTTGTTCGAGACAATGACGCTGTGTATTGGAGCTTTTTCCAGATGTTAGGCCTGTAGAAGGTTCTTCGAAGATTGGGCACACCTTGCATCCGTTGGTAACTTGCAATGAAATACCTCTTCAAGTATGATGATCGACTCAGTTCTTTTTTTAGAGATTCGAAGTGAATACGCAGGCCTGTCGTAATACTCGAAGTATTCCAGAGCACAAAGTTTTTTTCTTGGACGCGAGATATGATGAATCATATCACACAGTTTTTTTTTTCAAAGAAATACATATACTGGCCAAATTTGAAAACAATCATATCAAAATTTAACAATCGCTGGGTTGTCTCCCTTAAGCCGCAGGACACCGAAAATCGGGCTAGTACAAAAAGTACACTATAACGTTCTGAATTGCAATATGGGTTAAAGCGCAGTCGCAACGATCTGGCCTGTTGGGCAGATGAACATAAACCACTCTTGAAAGAAATCAAGTATGACTAGGGGAAAAGATAAATAACGAAACAATAATATGAACTACAACACAATGCACCATTTCATAATACGCTATTTGACGAAGAATTATAAACACAGATAAATCGCAGCAGTACACTTCACGGTTAACTACTTCGATATTCACCTGTAGTGCGGGGCGGCAAGCATATGCGGCAAAACGCTACGAGCTCCGAGGTAGTGACTAAGAAGTAGAATTTCCCAAGAAGAAAGTCGGACCGATGTCCTTCCAGAGTGCATTGTTCATGTGTTAATCTTTTTAACAATTTCTTCATAAACGTATGGAAAAATATAGCTGATAGCATTCCAGTGAACCTACTGATCCCTTGGAATATATGGATGATATTCGCGAACACAACTCTTTTTTTTTCTTTACGCCTACCAACTCTTCCGATGTAATTGCATGCCTAAATAACCTGAAAAATAAATCGAGCGGATTACAAACGTTTTCAACTAAAGTACTTGAAGCTGTTGCTGATATTATAGCCCCGCTCATATCCTATATTATTAACCAATCTCTCTTCCTAGGCACTTTCCCGAACTCCCTCAAAATTGCTAGAATAACCCATATTTTTAACGGTGGTGAAAAAACCTGCGTGAACAATTATAGAACAATCTCTGTGCTACCTATTATAAGTAAAATGTTCGAGAAAATTGTGTAGATAAAAGTGTACTTTGGTTTTGCACAAAAATCATTTCTTTATTATAAAAAATTTGGTTTTCGCTCTAAAAAAATCGAAAAATCTTTTATTATATACTCGAAAAATCTCTTATTTTTTCCGTACTTCCTGATTTTCGAAAAGCATTCGATTGTGTGGACAATTGCATATTACTCTCAAAACTCCATCGCTATGGCATTCGCGGAGTTGCTCATGATTGGTTCGGATCATACCTAACAAATCGGAAACAATCCGTAGTCATTGACGATGCAAAATCGGACCTTCAGACAATTTAATTAGCCATGGAGTCCCACAAGGATCTGTCCTTGGGCTTCTCCTGTTTCTAATCTTTATCATTGATATTATTAAATCTATATCATTTTTTAAATTCATACTTTTTCCCGGTGATAGCACTCTATTTACGGTTCTTTAAAACCAGAATCCCGCTCTAATTGTGGAGAGCATGAATAACGAATTCCATAAGGTTTCATTGTGGCTTAAAGCTAACAAAATAAGCCTTAATATCGAAAAAAAATATATATAGTGTTCTCATTCAAGAAAATTTTATCTCTTCCACGCATTAAAATTGGCGAAGGTGAAATTGAAAAACCAACTCATGTAATTAACCCAGGTAGCAGGAAATTATTAGGCTAATATTGGGTTGATAATTATTTATTGACCCGATATTGTAATCTTGGATTACAATAATAGGCTAATAACAAGACAATTTCGAAAAAAGATATACTTATTTATGAAATCAACTTGTAATTGGGACAATGTAGTAAACAGTTTTATTTCTAATACTAAACCAACAGTGTATATGTATTTGTATGATGTTCAAATTAGTGGAAACTATCTCATAATAATTAAAAATCTCGGAATTTAATAAAATTTGTTAAAATATAAATTATTATTGCCCAAACATTGGGTTGATATCGTAAGCCAATAATACGGAGTAATTTGTATAAAATGTACCAATTAAGTTAATGAATAGTTATTTCAGTCATTAATGAGTGCAGATATATTGGACAGATATCAAGAAATGTGAATGCGTTACAATAATATGTAAATTCAGAATTAGTGTAATCACAGGTTCACAGTTCTTGTTTTTTCAGTCGTCCAATGAGTTTCGAAGGTCTAGTTTTTTCAAAAAAATATGCAAAAATCGTTTGTCATATGTTACTATAGCAATAAATGTCTATATATTGAACAATTACGCATACTTGACGGGATCAAACTGCATGTACAGGTTGCCCGACCACCTTGTATTTTTCTAAGGAACACTTTGTAGTGCCTTACCTTAGTTACCCCTCAAACCTCAATTCTAGTCTACTTATGTATGCTCAGTAACTTTGATATACCGCCAATGTGAGTTCTTACGACTTAAACTGTTAATTTCTCCTCTGCTTATCAACGATACCACGTGGAGGGGAAGTATACGTAAGGCCGCCGCTTCCCGCCGGTAACGGAACTCAATGGCGGAAGCAGCTGCATATGGTCTAACAACCTCGGTATCAAGTCCATAGTGACAATCAATAGCTGATATTGGAGAAGTGAATATATCATCATCAGGACAATTTTGTTTTACCAATATCAACCTTATATCAAGAATTGAGTATCAATCCAATGATATTGTAGGGAACACCTCATTATCTAATCAATATTGACACCATAATTAGTTGATATTGGGTTGATGATAATATTGTTATTGGGCCAATATTTTTTTCCAATATCAACAGAATTTTCCGAAATAAGGTATTTCCCCAGTGTTCATTTTGAATATCCAGTCAATATTGAGACTGTATATTGGCTCAATATTAGGTCAATAAATTTTGCTACCTGTGTAAGTTCTTGGGCATCATAATAGATAAGCATCTGACCTTCAAAGAGCATATCGCTCATATTAGTATACTAAGTTATCAAAATCCGTTGGAATCCACCATAAAGTAAAAAATTTCCAGCCTGAAGAAGCTTTGCAAGTACTTTACCGAACGCTTATATCACAATACTCACAATTCCGAATAGAATCTTGGCACGGGACTGATAAAATAAAACCAATCTACTTTTTACTCTGCAAAAGAAAGAGCCATCAGAGGAAAAACTAGATTATAATGCTCACACTAATGACTCATTCAAAATTTTACAAGTACTTAAACGTATGGATCTCTATAAACTCTCCATTTGTAATTTCATGCATAAAACACTGATCAATGATGGCGACAAAAACCTCAAACAATTATTAACTGCACGAACTGGTCAACAAGAGTATTTAACTCGTCATGGAAGAAACTTCATGCTTCCTTATTATTCAAAAGCTCGGTCACAGCACAGCATCCTCTTCGTTGGGACTAAAACTTGGAACTCAATCCCTGTGGAGATCCGTGAAAGTAATTCTTACAGAGTATATAAAAGAAATCTTGAATCTCATTTCCTGTCGGAATATTAGTTATGTGAGATGGCCGAGTCATATCTATTCTCCTTCATGACTGATCCTGATAGGGTTATTTGCCATGATTAATATCGTTGATCTTCAGTATGTTCTTAAATCGTTTCTAGAATATACTGTTAGTATCTTGCCTGTGTAAACTATATTGTGAAATGAAGCATGAAATATCGAGTTGCCTAATTCTTTGATCAGTCTAGTGCGTAACCAGGTCAAGTGAATTAGGTTAGACATTATTGTACACCTTAGAATAGCGTTGATGGTAGGTTGCCCTAGAAGTCGCTGAACTTATTCGGACCACAGGTAGCTATACTCAAATTTGATCATTGTTTTAGACTTAGGTAATAAACTAGTATTGTATCGCCTGTGGTAAATAAGTAGTTTAAATTGTTTGAATTGTTTAAACATTAATGAACCAAGGAAGCCAAATTCGGGTGTAAAAATAGAAGTTCAGTTGATTAATGAGCACTTTATTGTATTTTTATGTTCGGTATCCGTCTAAAAAATTGATTTTAAGTGGTGCACCATTCGAAAAGTTGTGTTCTAAGCCAACGTTTCCAGCGTTGTAACGTCTGGCTAAACAGATTTTCTAGTTATATTAATTTTTGGGGAATTAAGCTGTTATTGCGAAGAGAAGTAAGAAATAGATTTTAGTATAAAGAGAATAATTTAATTCATACCTGTAAAATGTGATTCTCACCGGCCATTTTTGTTAATGGTGTTCTACGCTTGATGTAATAGTGTTAAAATTTTTGCCAAACGTTTCGCTCAAATTTATCTTCATAAATATGGAAGAAAAAGCATCGAATATTTGATGACCATTACTAGCAGTAGATAAGTGAAATGAAATGAAGAAAATTATATTGTAGGTCTTTACGGAATACTTCACCCTTTCCTTGAGAAACTTTCAAATAACGATCGCTAGCTAGTAAATTGAATATCAGCGACAACTAAAAAATTACGTTCTAAAATTATAAATCAAGGAATGATATTTCATGAATGATATCTACACCCAAGCTGTTGAACTCATTTCATTCAGGGCTATGATCTGACACCAGCATTTTTGCAGACAAGATATTTGAAAATTTGTGTTTCCTATGCCGGCATGGGAACAACTTTTGAAATGAATTTTTGCTACATGACACTTTTTGAAATGGTTTACGTCTTTTATATGTCTTCGAGAAAAAGTTTGCCAATTTAATCAAATAAATAAAAAATTTCCTGTCAAATAAATGAATTTCAATGCCAAATAATTCCTTGAAATAAATTCGAGCAATAGAAAAACAAGTTTTTGTTGGTGAAACATCTCTGAAAAATTTTCTAAGGGCAATTACAATAGACAGGTAGTGAAACATACAACTACTTATACGCGTAAATAGGTCTCGTGACATCTAGGGCACCTTCCGGAATCCTCATTTTGTATACTGCAGTGTTGGTCACTTGCACTCCATTCGATCTAGCACACCTATCTTGGCTGTACACTGGACATATCAAATAGTCGTTCATTGATAAAAAATAAGATATGATTTTGTTATCTGAGAAAACATGTTTATGATTCACACAATTAATGGCCTATTCTACAGTAGACACAAAATTGATACAATTTCAGAATAATTGGCCTATCTTTTTGAACCGTCTAAAAGAGAGGAAATAGAACATCCAGAAATTTTTAAATGATTCGAAAGATTTTTTTGCGAGGATCACAGAAGACATTTATTTATAGGCGTTAATTCCTATGATGTAGAAACTGAACTCAGGTTTAGTTTTAATATAAAAAGAGAATAAAACTTCACTTTTGTTTCAAGTCAAAATAATTCTTTAGCCTGTATGAGTACGTATAGATTGATTATAATCTTCAATGCTTTCATATCTTAAAAATTTTTGCACAAAATTAAGAGTAAAAACTTGATAGAGATGAAAATGCGCACATTTTTCTAACTAACTATATGAAGGAATTATTCGTACGGACTCCCATTCCAAATTTTTTATATCTTTTTCAAGTGTAGAGATACATTCGTTTAATTTTTCTCTATCTCATGATATGCTTCTATTCTGCATTGTGAAAATGAACAGACTTGTCATCAATTGTACTCTTAGGACTTCTCAAGATAAGCCACTTCAACTCTAATTAGAATTCTAGTAGATTTTTCTAGTTCCGGAATACGGAATATGTTCTACAGAAGTCAGATTTTTGTCAACGGCAATAATTATGCATAGAAATTTGAATTATTTAACGTCGTTAGCCTAACCATCTCCGCTTTTGATGTGCAAAAGAGATGCATTACGCTCATGCAAGAATTTGATATCTTTAGTCGTGTCGAGTTTTTTTCCTAAAAATTAGTCGTGAGTTGTAGTTACTAGTTGTAACTTAACTAGTACTGGTCAGATAAGCAAGTGCTACAGCGATTTTTATTAGTTTTATATTTTACCATCCATACATGGATGTCTACTTCAATCAACCAATCAGGAAATTATTAACATGTACACACTCGTATACAAAATCAGAGATTTAACCAGTTCCATTCCAACTTTTACTTAGACAGCATATGAGATATCATAGTGGTTGCAAACAAACTGCACGGAATAATATTTCAATTTAGTTACTAAGCAAGTTCTTTTAGGAATACTAGCATTTCAAAACGGTTATGTGGCGAGCTTGCAAGCTTTGGTTTCAGGACTTGCTCTCTTAATTATGGAAGACATCCTCTCCACAGCAGCACTAGAAGGAATAATTGGCGTGTTGTGGTGTACAAAAAGGACTACGTGATGTCATTATCCTCCCAACTGAAAGCCATATAATGATAAGTTAGTTCTCCAGTAAATGATCTGTGGCAGCCTGGCAGGGAGATCCGAGAGGTTTCATCAGACTGTGAGAAGGCAGGCAACAGCCCATATGATAATACACTGGTAACAAGTTAACAGCACCATGCCGAAATTCTTCGTACAGTTTTATTCTATAATCTATTTGACTAAATTATAAATGTAGCGGTAGCGTTGTAGGGGTCAAAACCCTGTATCACTACTTACTGTAAATTTGTAGCGAGCGCTACCGCTACCGCTACATTGTTTAAAATGTAGCGCCGTTACTGCTACACGTAGCGCGCTCCTGCCCCCCTCTGGATTTATAACATACTAGCCATGTAATTTTCTACGACATTCCCTTCCTTCGCTCGGCGATGCTTTTCATTAGCAGCGTTGAACACGAATTTGCGAGCTATAAGTGAGACAAATAGCAGTTCTTAGATTCCACGCTCCCTCAACTCCATACCAACAGGACGCCTTCATCCTTTCTCTTTTTGGAACACCTTTTTGGTGGCTAGGGAGGCGTTAAGTAACTTAAAATCAAATCTTATCCTTAAATTACATTGAAAAAAAGTTATTTTCTGTTACATTGGCAAAGAAGATCAACAAGATTATGGATTATATATGGCAACATATCCAAGAGAAGTTTATTTTTACGAGTCATAATGAGTAAAAACAGAATTATTTCTTAAAATTCAACACGAAACATAATCAATAAAACTTTCTGACGAGTTATCTAACAACTAAAACATTCAAAAGAAGTTAAAATGTGATATTTATTTGAATAGTTGACATTAATAGAGTTAGATGCATTTGATGAGCAACAGCAAAGGTATTGCTGTTCGTCTTAAAACTGGATAGCTTTAGACACAAATACCAAAGGTTCTCCAGGTTCAACGTAGCTGTTCTTCAGTTTAGTCAAAATTGTGTACGCGAGGCTAAAACCAGCTTCACCTCTGTATGTGTGAAGTTGGGTAATACGTGTAAGGAAAGTTCAACTGCGTCTCTGTGTGTAGGGAAATTAGTTGTGGTGTTGATGTTGCTTCAATATTCAAAATGGTTTTTACTTTCAAACTTTGTAAACACTGAGAATATAGTCTTTTCATTCAAAATGACAGAAAATTTGTGAGGCCTACGATCAATGGTCAGTAGCGACTGCAATAATGAATCCGAGAGCAATGTTTTGCTTGTTCAAATAATCTTTTATTGATAAAACAAATAATTTAACCTTTTCTGTCAGTTTTTGGGTAATTATTGAACGGAACATCATCGACAGCGACATTCAGCCATGGGCGTGAACCTCAAAAAAAGCCGGAAATTTTACGAGTTCCCTTTACCACGTTTACTGGCATCGAATTCAAAGTATTTTCTAACAGTTATTTGATGTGCATTCTTCTTTTCGTGGTTTAGGGAGCAAAAAAAAACAGACAAGGCTTTGATAAAGGTTACCCGTGCTCAGGTGCGGGTATCCAGCCCACCCGCACCTTCTCGTGGTGGTGCCTTTAGTACACCAACTGCGACCACCGTCATTTGTACAACCTGTTGTACTGGGATAGCAACTTGATTATTGTAATAGTTTATCGCCAATCAGAATTATTGTGGGTGGAACCAACGCAGGGGGCGCCTAGAGCACCTCGGTGCTCTAGGTTTTAAATTTATTTTTCATTTTGATTTGCTACGCGTTTGTTAGTGTTAGGTAAATAACTAGGTTGTATAACCTACTAAGTTATTTATTGTTTCAATTTTGCGTTAAATTTGTAGTTTTGTTCTTGTTCTAAAGCCTAAAATTAGGTGTAAAAACGCCAATCCGGAGGCCAGCGGCCTCAGGGGTCGGGCATCATGCCCAGAGGAGCGAGAGGCTCGCGGTCCGGGGGTAAGCGTGCGGGGAGCGAGCGCAAGCCGGACCAGGCAAAGACAGGAAAACGAGAAATTTTTCTTAACCCCATCAAGTCAATCAGGACTCCAATCAATAAGGAAACTGTCGAGTCTACCGGCGGTAACGAAGGAAGAATTCAGGTGGAGCGTAATGAGGCTGCGGCCAGGGAGACGGCCGTGGGTGCAGCGCCCGAGCGAACCACGTCCAAGCCGGTGAGCGAGGTGGAGAGGAGCGTGAGCATGATGATGCGGAGTCTGGGTGGGATGGGACGAGGCGGCGAGGTTCGAAATATTCAGAGTGGCGACCCAGTAACGATGGAAACATCTACGGAGGAGAGAATCAAAAAAAGTAGAACTGGCTGTGAGCAAACTGGCGGACATCATTGATGAAATAACATCCCCTCCAGAAGGAAAACAAAAACCTGCCTGTTCTGGATCTACCAGGAAGCGAAAATGTGTGCCCCTGGACCTCATGAAACTTCCAACCACACCGATATTCATGCGCTTTTATTGCATGAAATTCAAACCAGAAACTAAACGCAACCTCAATCCGTACGCAATAAAGGCCAGCGTCATAAACGATACTGGACTACCTCCCAAGTCAATTACCACCAGCGGTAAAGATAGCTTCACCCGCGAAGCAAGGGATAATAAACAAGGACAAGACATGCTGACCATTACTAGCGTGAATCGCGTGCCCTGCGAAGTCATACTCCACCCAAGACTGAACAAATCCAAAGGACTCATCTACATCAACGAGTACAACATGAGCGACTTCGACGAGTTTGCAGCGGGACTGAAGGAAGCGTACGACATCAGCAACGTCATTGACGCTACCTTCATTAAAACCAGGCGCGACAGACCAGCGCCCTTATCCTCGAATTCAACTCGGAAACACCCCCATCTATATAAATATATAATCCAGGTGAGCGCGCGGACACGCCAGTTTATCCATACATCGACAAACCCATGCACAGCTCCAACTGCCAGCTGTATGGTCACACAAAAAACGCTGTAACAGGCAACCAATCTGCGCCAAGTGCGGCAGTGCAGGACACTCAAGTGACCAGTTCCTGGGAGCACAAGCCATGTGTCTCCATTGCCGTGGTCCACACTCAGTGAAAAGCAAAATGTGTCCTAAGCATACTGAAGAACAGAAAATAGTAGAAATTCAAGCAAAGCGCAAAGTAGGCATCCGTCGCGCAAGACAGCTTGACCACAACTCTGACGAATACTCCGAAAAAACATCAAAAGCCTTCACCAAGCACTTTCTTTGCAAAATCGATGCAACCGAAAAACGCAAGCTCTCACTGTGGATACTGGAGAAGAGCCTGCAACTAGTACTTGGGACTAAACCCAACCGTATTTCTTCTAAGGGTAACGATTCCTTTATAATTCAAATCTGCAACTCACGCCAGATCGACTCTGTCCGCAACATAGAGTCAATTAATATTATACCTGTCACCATATCCGAATATTGCCACCCCAACGCCGCCAAAGGACTCGTTTACATATACGAGTACGACCTGACCGATTTTGAGAACTTCCGCAAAGGACTCAAATAAGACCATGACCTCTACGATGTGACCAAGGCAACATGGATCCAACCCAAGAACCCACTCGCCCAGCCATTGCTACTAACTCTCCGTGGAGACCTCCCAGAATATATAGCAGTGCCAGGGGAACAATCAAAAAGCAAAGTATACGCCTACCTACCACGTCCGATGTTTTGTAAAGTCTGCCTGGAATACGGGCATACACAAAAGTGGTGCTCAAGCGACACTCCAATTTGTGCTCGGTGTGATAACGCCAACCACAGTGCCAGCGAATGTACCACCTCAAGTATAGAATGTCTCAACTGCAGCCAAAATCATTTCACTGGATCCCTTAAATGCATCGAATTCAAATACCATCAAGAAATTGTAACAATACAACACAAATTTAGACTCAGTAGAGCCCAATCCAAAGCTAAATTGGATTCAGAATGTCCGCAATATCGACGCTCCTTTGTCAGTGCAGAACAGACGACCGCTGCCAACGCAGCGTCAAGCCAAACCCCTCCAAAGGAAGTGGAATCTCCGATCTCTGCTGCTGACAATCCCGTCAAACCTGTGGACGGTGGCACGGGAAGACAGCGGAGAAACTCCGAATATCAGGAGCGCCCTACGGAAAAGAAACAACTGACAGAGGCAGTGTGTATGAATCCTGATACCGGCGAACTGAATATTACATCAATTCAAATGACCCCAAACTACGATTCCGCTCTCAGCGATTGTGAAATAACCATGCAGTGAGAACAATCCAGCAGGCAAAAGAGAAACCGAAGATATTATCTACGAAGATAAAACAAATCCATCCACATCCGAGCAATGAACAACGCAGCCTCAATTATACAATGGAAATGTCAAGGAGTTCGAGCCAAGAAAGACGAACTGCTGGAATTGAAACACCAGCACCGACCAGCAGTCGTAGCGCTACAGGAAACTAAACTCTGGCACAATTACACATTTTCTATACCCCAGAACTACTTTCTCATCAAGCAGGGCCACTTTAACTTCACCCCCCATGGAGGGGTGGGTTTGCTCATCCATAACTCGGTCCCATTCAGAGAACACGTTCTGACGTCCCAGTTTCAAGTCATCTCCGCCACCATCCAACTTAGTCAGCCAATCACAGTCGTCTCGATGTACTCGTCAAGAAATCATAGCCTTACCCTAGAAGCACTTCGTGACCTAGAAATTCGACTCCCTACTCCAGGCATTATTATGGGGCATTTCAACAGTTATAGCATAATTTGGGGATGTAGAACCACAGACACTCGGGGGCGCATTCTTGAGCAATATCTAGAACAGTCAAACCTCGTTCTTCTAAATACGGGATCCCCAACCAGAATTTCGTATAACTCAGAATCCGCCATAGATCTAACACTAGCCTCTCCCCGCTTGAACGCGGAGTTGCAGTGGTCTACCTGTCTCTCTCAGGAGGGCAGCGATCACTGCCCGATCCTAATCCAGCTGATGAACGCACAACAAAGCGAGCCTAGCAGAACAGTGTGGTGCCTGAAAAGAACGGATTGGCGCTCGTACGAAAACCACCCAAATTGGATCGAGCTCGAAATTTCGCCGGAAACCAACTGTGAAGAACAACTCCAAGCCTTCATTAATGCTATACTGGCTGGAGCTGCGCAGTGCATACCCCCCATTGGAATTAAAACCTTCTTTCAAAGCTCTATTGGGGCGCACAATTAACAGAAACACGACGAAACCGCGAACGCCTATACCAAAAATACCGCCAGACCAGATCGGCGCAAAATGCACTTCGTTGGAAAAGAGCTCGAGCAGTCCACAGAAACCTCCTACGCGACGAAAAGCGGAAAGCGTGGATAAGGTTCGCAAAACGTTCTCTAGAAATACACCTCTAACAACAGTTTATGCAAATATTCGCAAAATAAATGGCCAACCCCAAGGAAATATACCCATCTTATAAGAAAACAACATAACGTATGCCACTGTACCCCAAATAGCAAACAAGCTAGCGATGACCTTCAGAAATACAAGTGGAGCCACAAACTACCCAGCCGAATTTCAACAGGAAAGAGAAAAGGTCCAAAACGAAGGTTTAAATTTTTCATCTACAACTCTGAAGTATACAATATCCTGTTCACAGCAGCTGAGCTAGAAGCTGCTCTTTGTAACACCAAAGACAACTCTCCTGGAGCCGACCAAATCTCCTACTAAATGTTAAAGCACCTACCCGAAGCCGGCAAGCAGCTCCTACTATCGATTATGAACAAATTTTGGCTGAACGGATATTTCCCTCCAAGCTGGAGGGAGGCCATTATAATCCCCTTTCCAAAACCTTATAAATCTCCACAATCGCCCCAAAATTACAGACGCATCACACTAACCAGTTGCCTCTGCAAAACAATTGAACGTCTGGTCAGCAATAGACTCGCGGACTTCTGTGACATGCACGGCTGCCTCATCAACATTCAGTGTGGCAGTAGGCGAAGCAGATCTACAACCGACTACCTAGTGCGCCTCGAAACTACGATCAGGAGAGCTTACGTTCACCACGAACACTTCGTAAGTGTGTTCTTCGATCTAACAAAAGCGTATGATACAACGTGGAAATTTGGAATAATGCGTGACCTCCATCAAATCAAGTCACGAGGAAGACTCCCCTCGTTCATCCAAGAATTCTTGCGCGACCGAACTTTTAGAGTCAGAATAAACAATTATTTGTCGGACCCTTTCCCACAAGAAGAAGGCGTGCCGCAGGGCTCAGTTCTCTCTGTCACCCTTTTTGCTATTAAAATCAATGGTATCGCCTCTCTGATCCCTCAGGATCCGCGATTTCATGCATCACTATTTGTTGACGACTTCCAGCTCGGTTATCGACATAGTGACCTAAATATCATCAAAACTAAACTTCAGGAATATATTGATCATGCCGTATGATGTACCCAAACGAATGGTTTCACATTCTCAACAGAAATACCCGAAGCCGTACATTTCACCACGCTGCCCGGTATCCAGATGCCCCCATCCCTAAAAATCGCAAATGAAGATATCGAGTTTGTAGAGGAAATTAAATTTCTTGGACTCACCTGGGACACAAAGCTCACATGGAAAAAGCACGTTGACGAAATTAGAGCAAAATGTAAGAAGGGATGTGCTATGAATAAATCCATATTCTCTCACGATTGGGGAGGGGACCAACGATAATGGATTACGGATGCATTGTCTACGCATCAGCTTCCAACACTACCCTTAAGCTCTTGGATCCCTTCGCTAACGACTGTCTGCGTCTAGCTACCGGAGCCTTCAAGTCCACACCAGCCGCAAGCCTCCAAGTTCTAACTGGTGAAATGCCACTGAACATGCGAAGGCAATTGCTTTCTTTAAAATGTTATTTTAAAATGAAGTACCACCTGGGTAACCCAGCATTTAACTCTGTTATCCCACCAACTAACAGAAGATTGTTTACAAAAAAGAAAGTTATGCCTTCATTTGCCATCCGCACTCTCAATATCATGGAATCCCTAAGTTTCTAATCCCATTACATCAAACCCGCCTTCTCGTACCGGCTACTGAACTTTGACGTCCCAACATGGAATACGGTCACCGTCAACATAAACATGGATCTAACAGCCCTGAAAACGGAAACTTCCCATCCAACAACATACACCCAAGAATACCGCCGACTAGAAAACGAAAACTACCAAGGCTTCATTGCAATCTTCACGGATGGTTCCAAAAGCTACAACGGCGTTGGCGCGGCTGCATTCTGTAGCAGCATTCAGAAACAGATCTCACTGCCCCAAACATCTACTATATTCACTGCGGAACTGTATGCTATTGATTTAGCACTACAGATCATTCGTGATCGTTCTGAAAACCAATTTATTATTTTTTGTGATTCCCTGAGCGTTTTGCGAGTGCCCCTCAACCAACGCATGGACCACCCTCACGCTCGCCTTCTTCAACATCAGATTCATGACCTTACCCAGAACAGCAAAACCACAAAATTTTGTTGGATCACCAGCCATGTTGGGATTCGGGGCAACGAGACCGTCGATAGCCTTGCAAAAGCAGCTGCACTTCGCCCGTACGAGCGAGTCCCAACGTTTTATAGGGACTGGTTCTCGGTACTTGAAAAGAAGATTCACGGCAAGTGGATGGAGGACTGGCACCAGCGGAGGAGCTTCATGCACGAGGCCCAGCTGGAACCAGGATCATGGCCCAGAAGAAGTCATGTTAAATCGACTTAGAAGCTGCCACACCTATCTCACGCACAGCTACTTTATGAACAGTGAGGTACAGGAGCCTCCGCCTGGCTGCCCTTTGTGCCTGGAGGCGCACCTTACAGTGCACCACGTACTCATAGACTGAGCCGCGCTGCGTAATTCGCGACGACAGCGCTTGGATGTCTTCTCGGACAATAGCCAGCCACCTTCAGTAAGCAATATGCTTGGTCACAATGCGCCCGTAGATCAGCTGATTACCTTCCTTCAAAAATGAAATGCTTACGACATTATCTGATACGAGGAACTATTCAAACTCCTAAAATTACTATTCTTCACAAGCCTAAACCATGCACCATCAAAATTTACTCGCTAATTGCCTCTCTTGTATGTTCAGTGCGACATGTCATAATGCGTGAGCCTCTTGTATCTTGCGGTTGTCTGCCTTAGTCATAGTCTCTGAGATATTCCCGGCCAGCGCTGGGGGGTTCCACATTGGCGTTTCGCCGGTGACCCCGGTAGAAACGTTTCCGTAAAATTATTATTATCAAAAAAGCCACACGAACATTTGAGCTACTAAAAGCTTATTCGTCGAGTTCAATAGCAAACTTGTAATTTATGATCTCAGAGATCAATGTGCTTCCCACATCGCTGATCATTTCCCCAAAACGTCTTCCAGTGGTATTTGCGCCACACGACATGCATTTCAAACCCGTTGAAAGTCTTTCCTCAAATCGTTTTGAATTTCATCGTTTATAACTAGTAATATAACACTGCGGAACACACTTTGGTTGCATGAGTTCTGACACTTGTTTCTCGTGGGTTTGAGATCACTTATTCCTCAAATAACATTAATTTGTGAAGATCAGGTCTAGTTTTCATGCCATGTCACCGTATTTTTATTTAATTAAAAATTTTGGTTAAATATTATAGTACAGTGCTGTTAAATGAAATCCTATCCCTGTACGAAGTGTTCAACTGTTCATATAACATTGTATCGCAACAGAGACGATAACTTCTTACAGTTCTTCGATTCTAAATTCAATTTCGTCTACTGTTGTGATATTACTGGATTAGTAAACGCATTAGGAGCTACAGGTTATGATCCGAAAGAGTGGCGCCTCTTTAATTGTAAATAGCTCTAAGCGGAGTATGAAATGTGTTTTATTACACAGAGGCAACATCTTTGGCGCAATACCCATAGCACACTCAGTACACCTGAAAGAATGCTATAAACCCTTCAAAACAGTATTGGAGCTACTCAAATATGAAGAACACAAATGGATAATTAGTGTTGATCTGAAAATGGTCAATTTCTGTTAGGCAGCAAAGGGGCTAAATAAAATTCCCTTGCTTTGTGTGCCTCGGGGATAACAGAGCCATAGACAGACACTGGCCAGTTAGGGAAAGCTACAATGTTGGAGAAAAGAACATCATTCATGAACCCTAGTGCAAGTGGAACGTGAAAAAAATTGTTTCCCCGCCCTTTCATATTAAGCTTGGCCTTTTGAAACAGTTCGTCAAGGCGCACAATACTGACAGTGACTGTTTCAAGTATTTGTGTGACGCGTTTCCCGGTGTAACGATAGAAAAACTGAAAGCAGGTATTTTCAACAGCCCTCAAATTAGGAAGCTGATTAAAGATCAAGCTTTCAATCAAACTAAGACTGATTTCGAGAAAAATGCATGGGGAGCATTCTTCCCTGTTGTAAGGAACTTTCTTGGAAACAAGCCCCTCAGGGGGAAACAACATTTTATCTATAGGAATCAGCACTCTCTGGGAGAAAATATGTGAGGGCTCAAGCTGAGGGTTAGGTGGGCCTTTTTTTGCTGAAATAAATTTTTTATGTTAAGGACCACCGATTTTCAGTTCACCGCTGTCCTGTTTTTAAAGAGTTTCAGCGGCATACGATGCATGGGACAAAGCTATATTTCACATGCATATTAGACTATTGTCTGCATTTCTCCTTACCAATGATAACCAACACTGTTGCTATTAAAAATGGGATTTTGTGTAAAAATCAAGACAAGTTAGCAGTACAATAACACGGCAGCAGCAGATATAGTGCATATGAAACAAGCTTAGGCGATCAATTGTATTTCATCCACGGAACGGTTAGTGGAACTGAGTCTGTTGTGAAAACTTTATGGGCTGGTTAAGTTCTATTTAAAACTTATGCTCTTAAACATTTTCAGCGATTTGATAAGAATAAAGCGTGCGATTGAGTTTTAATTCAAGCTAATTCTATACATTGGTGGCCAGAAATTAAACTGCTCATTATTTTTGCATGCTGACTCTACGTAAACTAGAAGTACTTTGCCTGACCCAGTCTTGCCTAATCGGGCCTAAAGTTTTATGGAACATTTCAGACATGATGAGGTTTTCGTGACGTAAGCTAGCTGTTTTATACGCCGTTTTTTCAATCATTACGTCACGAAACGTTACGGTTGGCTGACGCCGCCCATCACGTTGCGATTGAGGAATTTAAACCTCGACAGTCAGAGTAGAAAGGAAATTAAAGATGGAAAATACACAGGAAGAGGATGGACAGAAAAGGTGGAAAATAGGAATGGTAGGAATTAACATTGTGCACCACGAGTTTCCTTTAGTTTAATCAGCATGGGACAATGATACACAAATTTGAAAGATTTAAATATTTAATTTTAATGTTGAACACGTGAGGGGGATTAATTGAACAATGCAAACAAGATAATTATCGGCATACACCATCAAACACAAATAGCACACCAAATGAGAGAAATGCACGCTTCGAATCATACAGAGCGCTTGCGAACGATTGCATGATTTAACGTTACCCAAAATTTTTTGGCGACCATCAAAAGTAGATTTAAGCACAATGAATCGGAATAAGAAAAAATAATTATTTGCTGGGCTAGCGTACGCACGAAATAAACGAAATAAATAAAATAAATAAAATAAATAAAGGTATCGAAATACGGAACACTATGCACTATGCACAACGTGAAATTCTTGCTTTGAAACCCAACCACACCTTTCTGCTAAGTGCACAACATCACAATATAAAACAAAATCTACTACATAAATAGCGAGCCATTTCAAAGCACTGTTCAATAAACTTCTTTGGATCTAAACTTGTACCATTATCACTATTTTCAGAGTTCGCTACACCACAAAATACTCGAACTCTTCTGTAATGTGTCGTTGGCCTTTAGCTAGCTCCGCTCCCACTTGGGGCTTGAAGAATGCACGCAGGGCTGATCAGGCCGTTTCCGCGGTTCCCTCTCGTTCGTAGGCCGGTGCTGGTTATCGGCGGCACTGAACTCTGAGTTCCCAATTTGAGCGCTGAGTACCGGGGGCAGCTTGACCACTGCAGGACTCGTAGTGCCTGGCGTTGTTGCAGACTTTGAAGCTCTGCGGTTCCAATCGGCGTGCTGGAGTTTCTTGCGAGCTTGGAGTTGACGTAGAATTCTCCACGAATTTTTACGGTTGTGTCGTTGACATGCTGTGCCTCCCGCCATCTTCTTCTTTCCAATGCTTGGAGTTTGCCGATGTAAAGCTGAAGACGATCTTCGCTATTGTCACATTTAACTTAACGTTGGTTCGGGTGTACCTTATTCTTGATGTTTTCGTCTTGAGTTGCTATTGTGCCGGGGGATACCAGCAGCTGCCGGTTCCCCGGCCTGCTCACGATCCAGAGTCTCTCTTGTAGCGTAACCGAGAGAAAAAGACCTCTCGATTCTTCTTGCATACACCTTTTATGTCTCTGGTCTGGTTTCTTCTAGAAGGTTCTCAAATGTTCGCAGTTGTAATGACAGCGTTTTAATCCTGATTGGTGGAATTCTGACGTCTTGAATTTTCATTGGTACGTATAGTGCGCAGCGTCGATACCCACGCTATTCCAGGGCCATGGATGGCTGTAAGTCGGAGCCCTCACTTTGGTTCCGCCCCCTTTGCTCCGCGAGGCTCGGCTTCTTGCGTGTGTGTTGCAGGATGTTAGATCAGAAAGGCCTTGTTCCATCTTTGAATATGGAGTACGGCAACGACTATAAGTATGAGATGTGGGGTAAAACAAACTCAATAGTTAAATTATGAACTATATTGTAGGTCTGTCTCGCATGACGGCGAGAAGAAGAAGAAGGAGCTCAGTGAGCCTCCACAGGAAGTTCAGACACAAACACAGAAAATGGGACGGAAGTAATTCAATGGGTGACTGCAGGAAACTTATTTGCATGTATAAATATATATACTGAAGTTAGATCTCAACACAGGACCTTGTGTTTGTGTTCGAGTTTTGTGCTGATGTGTGTGTGTTTGTGTGCCAGCCCTTGTGGATACGCCTGAGCGAGCAGTCTGGTGCAAGTGTCGACCGCACGGTGACAGAGATGAATCGCCAGCCTCTTGAGATTGCGAGATATGATGACGAACGCTGCCCTGTAACAAATTTTCACCCGTCAAGCTGCCCTTCGCACTAGCGGCGCTGGTTAACGGTGTTCTTCATAACGATCACTACACCCGATATCCTAACATTCCAATGTCTCTTCACAACGCAGTGTTTCCGTCGCAGCGCTTACTTGAACTACCGAACGAAATATTATATATTACAACTTGAAATTTTTTGCCCCTCTTCGTATGTCTTTCAAATGAAAAAGAACATTAAAATCAATTCCTTCAAAATCTCGCTGGAAATTGAGTCACATCGGTTGCTCACTTTTCCTGCAGTAGCTAGTAAAAAAATGAGGGCCTAAGAACTAGCGCTTAATTGTGAGCTGATATATAAGGACCAAAATGTCGTCAAGTGTTGAACTGCATCAAATACTAATATATTGTAACTTGTACATTTGATATGAGTTTTCCCGCATACATGTGCACAACGGCAGATTATAAGATTAAACTTAACAAATTCTGGGCAGCGTGTAAATGATTTCCATTTATCAATTTTTATAGAAAAATCTCGATTTTCAATCTCAGAACACTCAATAGATCTTCCTTAAGTCAATTACAATCACCGTATATTAATCGACTTTTCAACCTCGAGAGGTCGAAATCAACCTCAATATGGACCCTGGGCTTACTGATGTAAAATGTGGAAAACCATAAATTTTGTATCATTTCTCGACTTCTCAACCTGCAATTTGTTCTTCCTCATGCAACATAGCACAGCTAAAGCCGAGTGTTTGTCATTCAGTACAACAAACATGGTACATCATGATAAGTAACGCGAACAAATTAGGCATGCTAAAACAATTCTCAGAATGTTTGTCTGACTTTGGCTAAAAAAGGAGCTTTAGTAATATGTTGGAACTCCGCTGTTGAAACGTTGCGTTTTAAGGGGAGCATCCCCCATACGGATCCCGCGTTTTGAGAATTATGCAGAAATTGGGATTTTCGCTGCTATAGGAAGTGTAAGAGGTCAGGTACATCATGTGAAAAAATGAGACTCGTACGTTCACTCATTCCCCCGCTACGGGGGTTTGGAGAATGGGGGGAGAGGGGAGGGGGGAGTGGTTTTTTATCATGTTACACCTCCCCCTTGGCACTTTCTTCACGGCTCGACGTTGCTATGCCACCTCCTTTGTCTCTGTATTGCTCTATCATGATTTCAGGGGTCTAACCGGAACCAAAAATTTTGGACAATTTTTAATTGTTATTGTTTACGTTTCTTTGTTTTGATTATACTGAAAACCTAAGCCATTGGGGATTCAAAATGCTTCTTCTCCTACAGTTTTCAAGCTACAGTAATGATTTTGGTATCATTGGATGCGGAAAGTTAAGGGTTTTTCAAACAATTAAGTGTTTTTTTCAAATTTATTTTTGTTCAAAAGTTATGACGTCATAAATCATAATTTTTTCGAAAAAAAATTTGCTCTATAATTTTTTCATTAATTTTTTTTAAACGGAAAATTTGAGGAAAAACATTTGATTGTTTGGAATGTCCACGTCTTTCTGCATTCAATGATACCAATATCATAACTGTAGCTCAAAAACTGTCAGAGAAGAAGCATTTAGAAAAACCCCCCCAAAAAAGTCGTTTTCTATGATTTCCAATTTTCTTTACAAGAAAGTCGCATTTTGTCATGAATGATAAATGAATATAAATTGCATTTTCGATCAGTAAACCAAATTTCATTACTCTAGGTTCAATAATAAAAAAAAAGTTCCATATGGGGGATGCTCTCCTCAAAGTTCAAAGATTTGTGTTTTTTCATTTATAGGTACACGAAAAGTTAAAATATCTACCATTATTGAACTTATTCTCCCCTCGGCAATACATGTTTCTCATAACGTTACCACCATGACTTCCTGACCGCTGCGAATACTTCTCCAGTAATATGGTCTGATCTCTGGAAAACCACTGATGTAACAGCGACGAAAGAAAAATGTATAACTCAGGAGGGTGTTTTTCAAAGGCCTAGAAATGGCTAGGAATCAATTAAGGTGAGCAAGGAGAACGTGAAATCCCTTAAAAAAATTTTTGACAAAGAAACTCCGGCTTCACATTTGCCCGTTGCTGTGGTGAATGTCTTGCTGAAAGAACGCACAACAATTTTTTTTACTGTTCTTACCCTCAATGGGGGAAGGAACGTGTTTTTCAAAACATTATACAAGCTTGCACCTGTAATCACAGGTGTATTTGAAACACAATGATGGGTTATGCAATTTCTGCAGCGTTACATAGGCAAAACAACTTTTTCAGCTCTTGCGCTCACTAATTTTTTTCATCTGAGGTGTACGCGGATGTGTTTCCATTGGCCTAAAGGCGTTTCTGTTTCCGATTGAAACTCCGCGTCCATGTCTCTCTATCGAGGAATTCCAAATGCAAGTCACACCACGCAAATGGAGAAGAAGAATGATGCCTATCTGTTATTCCAAGGAAAACATTAACATGTTCAGCATAAAGACACTTTTCACTCTCTCCGCAGCCGCTGGGCCTGCAATCTGCAATACAGAGCAATAAGCAACACACTACTGCAATCTTTGTGACATTAAAGAGTTCACAAATTTTCTACTAAATTGTTTGTTTCTATTTATTCTTTCTATTTATTCTCTCTCGTGAGAACAAATGTCGAAGACTCTTCAGTTTGAACGCTTGCCAAAAGTAGGTCTCAAAAACTAATCAAAGAACTTGGTCCGCACCTTTTCGCATGAAGCTCGTCAGAACCCAGATCTACGTACACTCAATAGTTTTTAAGAAAATTGCTGAGATAGTTAAAACTTGAAGAATCAATTTGTTCGGAAATTTGGACATTGACTAGTGCTTGTGTGACCTGAACCAAAGAATTTTGTGTGTACTATCATTGATGTTTCAAACAACTCATCTTGAAAAAACTACCATGGAGGCATAGAAAGAAATGATGAACACTCTGGACGTATACTGAAAGTCATCAGTACATTCTTTAAATGATAGTATAAGAACAACTTAGTAGCCAGAGCCCCAGCAAATATCCCCGCATCGCAGAGGTAACCGACGGAGTGACTTCGGCAGTACGGCTCAACGATTAGCCCATGGGGGTCCACAAGAAGGAAGATCACGGGCTGTGAACAAATTTTAAGGTTAGGTTTGTTCGGTGCGGTAAAACAAAGTTATACGAAAGTACACTAAGAGCAAATAGTAAGCTTTTCCTTATACATCTTCGGAAGGAAATAGCAATTAGGAAATAGCAATCAGAGAGCAGCAATAGAAAAGTAGCATTTCGGATGGCTAAGTAGCATATAGGATGGCTAAGTAGCATATAGGATGGCTAAGTAGCATATAGGATGGCTAAGTAGCATAAAGGATGGCTAAGTAGCAAATAGGATGGCCAAGTAGGTTACATCGCTCATAGTGTGCTTAAGTGGGCGAGAACCCTTCGTGATCTTCTCATTTATTTATTAGGCCAGAGTGATGGACCTTCTACTTTGTAAAGTAGTTGAAAATTACTGAACAGGTTGACTGGACATAGCGCTATCAATCACTGCAACCCACCATAACAGTAATCCGGTCCTTGGGTCTCCGTAGTGACGAGAAGGTAGTCCTGTGTCAGGTCTTCATCGCTTGCGGGAAACGACTGCTCCCGCGAAGCGTCGCCGTCCTGCCGCCATCCGCCCACGGGCCGGCTGCTTTTCTAGCAGACCATCTCTACGTTGCTCGACTTCATCGACGACCACATGCTCTCACAGGTCACGGCGATAGTTACAGAACTTCGTACACTGCGAAAATGAGCTGAAAGGCGCAAAATAGAATTGATGTGGTTTATGGGTGACAGACTGATGCTTATGCGTAAAGCATCTCTGGAGTTTAAAATGTTTTTATTCTTTCGGGGCCAGTTGGAGTGGCCAGGGCTGCTCTTTGAGCCTCGGGTGTTAGCGAAAGAATAGCGCTATGATTTTATAAATATATGTAATTCTTTCAAGCAAGAAAAATCACAAAAGATTCTCATTTCATGCACACATTTGTCCTAAAAATATTTTTTACTCTAAATAGCGGAAATTTCTGTACAACTCATCTCTACAACTATCGTAAATGATTCGCAGGCTTCTACGCTGGAGCCGGTCCCTGCGCACCTCTTGCCCCAGGCTGTGTGTTGGACTCCACTGACTGCTTCCCAGGTCAGACGAGTTTCAAAGTAACTGAACGACTTTGTTGTAAAATTACTTCTCTCAATGCTATATTTTTCTCAAAGACCTGTCAGCGCTTTAGGAGTAAAACACGAGTCCAGTATTACAGTATTTAATGAAGGTAGCGTCTACCACTTTTTCACAACAAAATGGGGAAAATTTGTGGCATGACATTTCTTAGTGGACGAAAAAGTGTCATATACAGTCATACATCACCATACGAAAGACCCAACTAACGAATAATCCAAGTTACGAAACGCCTTTACGTAAAATTTTCGTCTCAGAATACGAAAGAAAATTCAAGTTATGGAACGCGAAATCTCAAAAATTCAAAAAATGCGCGCTCGGCTTGGCAGCCGCCTCCCCTCCCTCACCCACCACCAGTGTTAGGCAGTTGCGCCGTAACAAGTTGCGGCCGCAATTGTGATCGCAACTTTTTCTGTTGCGGTTGCGGTTGCGCCGCAACAATTTTTGAAAAGTTGCGAATCTGTTGCGATCGCAACAATTTTGGACGTATCAGGGCGCAACTCGCAACCGAAACATCACGATGGCAATTTAATTTTCAGAATAACTTCAATAAAGTTTAATACGCGTTTCATTCTCGTTTGAAACTAAACCATACTGTTAAGTACGCTTCAGGCAACTGTTTATTATTAGCATTAGGCGATACAGTGATACACATATACTTTGCATACAGTATATAAGAATATTTAATGTAACTCATTATATAACACATGTTATTAGGAATGATGTGAGTTGTAAGTGTAAATTTGCGTGTTATACGGCAAATCTATATAGCTAGATGTTGCGATTTGCCTATGTACTTCACAACGACGATTTTATCTTGGCGTCCTTTCTGCAACCACATTTTAAGCTAAAATAGCTAAACGAAGTATGAAGAGTGGAGGTAATAACAAAAAAACTAATCGCCCATCTTAATATCAGATCGGAAAATGGTATTTCAACTGAGGAGAGCAGTGCTGAGGACCGAGATGACTTCTTCAACGTCGTAATGATATCGGATGATAAGAAAAAACGAAGAAAAGTTCGTTGAAACAAGTCAATGATTGGCTGAAATAGGCAGTAATCAACAAAACTAGCCACCCTGATGTTCACTGAGCGATGTTTCCTCCAAGTGAATTTGTCGCTTCGTTCATCCAATTTAACACGCCAATACCATCGAGCGCTGCGCTGTTCTCCTTAGGCAAAGAAATTTTGAGACCACGACGTGCTCGGCTTTCAGACCAACATTTTGAAATGTTAATATTTTTGAAAGGCAACGTTGATCGTCATTACAATGCATTGGCATTGTCACACTGAGATCATGAACCAGTATTAAATCATTACAGAGGAACAACAAAAAGCAGAGGAATATCATATATTACAGGAGCACATGCATGGTTTTTCTTCATGCATCATTTAGGCTGTACAAATGTTCTGCACTTTTCTGTTTTCTAATTTTTTGCTGTATATATACGGAACTCCTATGAAAATATACCTACTTAGCTAGGAAACTTTTCAATATCATTACTAGAAAATGGAATTCATTTCATTGTTCATACTATATTCACAAATGAAACGTTTCTTTCTTTCTCATTTTTTTGCAAAATATACATATCTACACGGAACTCCTTACAAAATAAGGCTACCAGCCAGGTACCTTTTCAACCTTATTATTATTAGAAAATAGAATTCATTTCATTTTTCATGCTACATTTACAAAAGAAAAGCTTCTTTCAGTACCTTGATACATCATTAAATTCTAGTCCACACATTTACTCGATTTATTAATATGTTTTAGCAATAATGCACTATTTTTGAATTTCGTAACATTATTTTTATTCTTAGGAATATAAACGTAAAATAAATTGAACAATATTTAATTAAAATTATTTTTAATAATTAAAAAGTTGCGGTTCGATCGTAACTTTGGTTTTTCCAAAGTTGCTGTTGCGGTTGCGTCGCAACTTTTTTTGCGGTGTTGCGGTTGCGGTTGCACCGCAACATTTTAAAAGTTGCGGGATTTTAACATTTTAAAAGTTGCACTGCCCACCACGAACTTCACTTCGGTGCGCACTCGCCCTTACGTATCTTGGGCATAGTTGCCCGACACCAATGGTAAATGATTTGCATATCTTATTCATTGTAATGGCTTAAAAAATAATTTTCTTTCACTCTAAACACAAATTTCAAACAAAATTTGGTTACTTTTATTATTTTTAAAGGGTTTAGGGGGTAATATTGGAGGCCTTGGAACGAATCAGATCTTTTACATGTAAAATGCCACTCTACTTACGAAAAAATCACGTTACGAAACCACGTTTGGAACAAATTAATTTCGTAAGGCGAGGTATGACTGTACCAACATAGGCTGGCACAAGTACTCTCAGCTGTGTGGCCAGCGTGTGATGCCCGAAGGTTCTTGCAGTTTACTCTCCTTTTAATCGAGGTCTTTGTCACATAGAAACAGAGATCACACAGAATTCCTGTCTATTGATCCCGTGATCAAAAAAGTTAAAATTCCTTGCACATCTTGGTTATCTCTTCCATGTTTTATGTACATTTAGTTGTTCAATTAAGTATCAACGTCGATTTCGACAGGTGATGATCAGGGAACAAAACCAAGCAGCTTGCCTCAGTCGTACCAGCGCTACAAAGGCTGCAAAGGCGTCAACAACAAAGAAAACTACGTGATGACCGCCCTCGCAACCGGAGATGAAGGAACCAATTCTGAGCTCAACAGTGTCACTTGCTGCTATGTGGGGCCCTGCTGAGGCAGATGTTATTACTTTGTGGATCTTCATCGATGAGGGCTCGTTACGGTTGCTAGCACTCAATTTTTTCACTGGAAGAAACTTCGTCATTCACTTTTCATTGTGATGTACGGATATAACTGGTCCTACATGTTATGAAAAAAATTTCATGACAAAATGTTCTGTTCAGCTCTTATGTTCAGCAATCTTTTGATCCTCCTTTCTCTCTCAGATTTACTTTGTTTTTTACGATAAGTAAAATCAACATATATATTAACTACTGAAATTCTTTCTTATATATATATGCCATCCATTTTACTAAATCCAATATTTCTAAGATATTATGTTAGAAATAATGCAACTGTGCCTTCTATTTCAATACATATAATCTATCGTTACTCCTTACGTCTATGCAGATACTATTTGATGGAACTACACTTATGAGCAGTTTATGCACTCCAATGGTTTCACTCGTGGACTGAGTGCGGGTACTCCATATGAAATTACACTAGATTGAAGGCGGATCCTCTCTGAGGAATTTTTCTTACTTCTTGACTGATCTTTTTGACAGTTATAGATTAATTTTTTATCTTTACTTTGCAGTATTTTCTATTTTTACACTGTGTATTATTTTTTGATAATTTACTGTAATGGCTGATCATATTGATATATATGATGATTGTGGCGCAGATCTCAATCACTTGAGTGCATTGTATCCAAACGTTTATGTAGGAATGCAAATATTCAAAAATTTAATGAACCGATGAGAAATAGCTGCAGTGATTTTTCGCTGTCGTGTTGGAATTGCAGGTCAATCTCTCTAAAAATAGATGAAATAACTTGTACAGTCACTGAGCTAAATTGTACCTTTGACGTTCTTAGCTTCAACGAAAGTTGGCTAGATGACTCATCTAAAGATGTAATTCAAGTGCAGAGCCATTATAGCCACCATTCACTACGTAATAATAATAAACATGGCTGAGGCGTGAGTACGTACACATCTGACCACATAGCTTCGAGAATCGTTGCATGTGCAACTAGGAATCGTGACCGTAGCGAAATATTATTTACAGAACTGACGAAAAATGGCAAACGTATTATAGGTGAAACTGTGCATTGCCTCCAACTACCCGGTATCTTTTCTGAATGAACTCATTATTATGTCACAGTTTGACATGTCTTCATACAATAACATGATGATCTATCTTAAATTTCATAAATGCTTTTCAGTCTAAATCTTTCCTTCTAATCACGAAGCTTACACGTGTCTCATCAGAATCTGCTACGTTGCTCGATAATACACTCCTGATCAAAAGTTTAAGACCACGTGAAAATTTAGAAAAATGCCAACTTTTCAGTGATAAATAATTAAATGCATTCAATTAGGGATCGGTATTTATTAAAGGTAAAAGGTGAGAAAGACAAAAAATAACAATTGTTACAATTTATTAAGAAACCAACACTTTTAATAAATAATGGCTTTTTCAGTTGATCAAAATGATAAGACCACACACAAAGATCATAGGAAATCTTTCTTCAACGACGTTGAGGTGAGCAAACATTGAACTTAGTCATGAGTACTGCCTCCATTCTTGTAAATAACCTCAAAAATTCTTCGTGGCACACTGAAAACCAGGGCTTCCATGAGGGCTCAAGGAATGTTGTCCCAGCTCTTGAAGATGGCAGCGCGAAGTTCGTTTACTGACGCAAATTGTTTACCATTTCCATAAACATCTCTCGCCATCCACCCCCAAACATTTTCTATGGGGTTTAAGTCCGGCGAACATGCTGGATGACGCAAGACAGTGACCCCATTTCCTTGAAAGAAAGTCGTAGTCTGGCGGGCGATGTGGACTGCTGCATTCAGTGTTTCCACGAGCAGGGTAATTACCCTATTTTAGGGTAATCAGACCTTTCACGGGGTAACGATGGGGTAGTACTTTTCATAGGGTAATCGAGGTATTAATAGGGTAAAATGTACAGAAATAGGGTAATTAGAGGGTTTTATGCTTACCGAAAGATTACACAGTTATCGATGCATCAAAAC
>JACJUY010003076.1:142550-156906 GCA_014220935.1 Platorchestia sp. MABIK | reverse complement strand
GTAGTCTGGAGGCAGCTTTTCTCAGGTCTTGTGGAGGTCCGCGGCTTGCCGCTGGGATCACCACAACCCACCAGACCCAGCAAAGAATAACTCGAACAGAATTTTACATAATTTTAAAGCGAACAACTCAAGTGTGCCTAAATATAACCATTATAATTCATATATACCGTTCTTAAGAGAAAAGGAAAATATCATTCACGATATTCAATGGAAATGTATGTGCTCATTTAATTATGTTTGATTTAATGTACAGCAGAAAAAAACTACTTTTTACTTTACAGATGATTCGCACTTGCTGCGACGTGAGGAAATGGTGAAGTAACAAAACCGACTCTGGACATGCATGAGAACTATACCGAAAAATTGATAGTTTTTCAAATGTTTTGAACGCAACAGCAAGAAATTCTCAATATCACTCGTTTACACTCCCTTTATTCCTCCACAATCAATGTCACATGTCCTTGAAATTGAAATACTTGAACATCACAAATACTGAATGCCTGTTTTATACACTGGTACGTATAAATGCGTGTGCTTGATGTTGCCAAAGACATTTTTGTAAAATTTCTGAAGTGATGAATGTGTTGCAACTATGAGAAGTGTGGAGTTGCTAAAACTTGACTATTGAAACAAACCATTTTTCTCTAATTACTGCATGCTAAATTAGTATTTGCTGTAGCCATAGACGGGTGGAGAACCCTTTGAATAATTTCAAGTGTACGATCTAGAGTGGAAATATAGCATTTCCATAGAGCAAAATTTTACAGGGATTGTATTTTGAACAAAGAACATTAGAAACAAGGCGGCTAGTATATTGCTTTCGAAAGCAGTAGGGAGAAACTAGAGGACGGACCGCAAAATGTCAAGCTTGTTTACATGTAATTGAAATTCATTACACAGGATCGAAGTCTCTTGAACAGGCAGATGTTTGATCCATCGAACATACTCGTAGATAAAGCTACGAATTTTTAAATGATCCTGCTTATCATTGGTAAACACTGAAAATAGAGACCTACGACGGGTCTAGGATCGGCTCAGACTGTGAAAGTGTTTGATCTTGAGAAGAGGGAGCGTGTAAATTGGTTAAAAAAGAATGTTAGTGAATGGGTCGTGAGAGAAAGAGTAGGCAACGTATGAGAGGAGATGTTAGATGCCATGAGCTTGAGGAAACACACTGAATCGAAAACAGAAGGCAGTTCGGCGGCGAAATCAGGAAGCATTAGATTCATTGAATTCAAAACTGCGGGTGACAAAATAAAATTTAAGTTTCAAAGTACAATTGCCGCGTTTTCATTTATGCTTAATCTAAGCCAGAAAAGACGTCGGTACCAAAGTGGAAAATAATACATCTACGCCAAAAATAACTATCATTAAAAAATTTCGTGTTGGTTAAAAAAATCACGGCATGTTGAGTCAAGTTTGAATTTTTGTAATTATTTAAGAAAATTATGCGCGTGAAAAAATCTGGAAAAAATTCAAAAACATTCTGTGCAATTTTTTTAAGGTGATGTGATTCATCATATCCAGCGTCCAGAAAAAATTTTTTTGTGCAATGGATTACGTTGAATGTTACGACTGGCCCTCGTATTCACTTCGAATCTCCAAGAAGAACTGCGTCGGTCACCATATTTGAAGAGATATTTCATCGCGAGTTACCTACAGATGACAAGTACGCCCACTCTACCAAGAATCTTCTAGAAGCCCGACATCTGAACAAGCCTCCACGATACAGCCATCGTACCGACCATGTTACAACATCGTTTCTTTCAGCGATAGCCCGAGGTTACCATTTACTACCATTCAATTTATCCTTCATCTGTAATTCTTCTATTTATAGGAATATTTCTTATATTTTAGTAATATTTCATCATGGGAACTCATATAGGGATTATTGATTCAATTAGGTATATTTCCATATGCGTTAGAATGAATTTCATATTTCTATAAAACATCGTTCATTCGAGATCGCACAAGGGTTGATGATGCGCAGCAGCAGCCCGAGGGAACGCGGGTCAGTTAAGCGAGGCTCACCATCAAAGCGAGAAGTGTGCTTCAGGTCTCTCTGCCTTCGCCCAATGGGGGCGCAGGCTAACTTACTCTTTGTCATTATAGAGTAAATACTACCGAGTGCAAATCTAACGTAGTCTCAGTGAGAAAGGCATTCCATCTCCGTGTTTGAGTACCAATAACCGACTTAATGTCAACGGCGCTTCTATGTACCTACGTACCTGGTACTTACGTACCTGGCTGTCATCCCAGAATGGCACCCCTGGCATTCCACCATCTCGACATCCGAGGGACCTCACATCTCTCCCTATAAGATGAGTTTCTCATTTCATAATTAGCTTCGCATTGTTAACCAAAACCGAGAATGTCCTCAGATCGTAGATCAATGTAGGTCTATTTCGATGTAGCAAGCGATATCTTTGTGTTAGTACCATTATGTAACAGGAACAATTATTCATTAGGATTGTATTGCGCGTTTAATTGATTCTTTATAAGTAAATCTTCATCTTGGTTACAAGTGTATCAAAACCTGTGTTCTGGAAAGTTGAGAAAAGACATAAAAGGCATGGAAAAGCGTTACCTAATAAAAACAGGTATCAGTTCATTCATTTTGATATTATCAATATTCAATTTCCCTTATTCAAAGGGTGGTGGCGGCGTAGCAATTGCAACCAATAAATCAAAATCATGGCGAGGACATAAGTCACGCCATATTGATAAAATAAATTAAAGTGATATACCACAAATCACGACGAAAGAAATAAATCGCAGCTCAAATAGAGCAGATCAACGGAGGATCCATGTAGTTCACAACGAAATCCTGGCAACGATGAAGGATCACGACAAGGTATTTTTTTAAATTAAACGAAATCTAAGGAGTCGTTCAACCTTTTGGCAGAAAAGATGTAGTAACTTCTCAGTCAAGAAGTTTAAGGCTAGTACGGAACTGGCGCCTAAAGTGGGAAAATATTTTGAAAACATGGGGCGAAATATTGTACATAAAACCACATTGTTGATCAATTTCACTTGAAATTCTTTCAGCGTGAAATACAGACACTTGCAAAGATGCAGGAACTTGTATTCTGCAAAGCTTTCATTTTTTTAATTGGAGGCACATGGGTAAATGCTCGAGCCTCAGGATGGAATTACAACGAATAGCGAGATAGATCGTGGTGGGTTAGAACTCGAGTACCATTGGAAGAGTATAAAGTAAATTTACCGGAGCTCTATTTGTATTGTGGCAGGAAAACTCACACGGACCAATATCAAATTTAGTAGAACTGCTCAATGACAACGCTGAACTCTTTCGAGACTTCTGACCTACATGCCCATTGTTTTTCATCATAATTTAGCGTAACATCGTCATTAGTTTTGTGCAGTCGGCGCCAATGCAATTTGACATAACGCGTGTATTGAATCCCAGATAAATTCATTTTATTTAATTGACATATCCCATGAAATGAACATGATTTTGCGTTTTTCTATATCAGTAGTGTTTTCCTCAGTTTTGTCGACCATACTGAATAGTGAACATGGGACAAATTTCCTAACTCTGGTCACTGTGGTCTAGTGCGACATAAGCGCGTACACGCTTCAGTAGACTGAGATTATTGCTAGAAAACTAATGCCCCATCGACATGGCTGAAATACGATATTAATTTCATTTATAGTTTCTAAGCTCAAACAATTCCTTTGTGTCCATTGAAACTTTTTTAACACATACATATATTGTGCAAATTCCACTTTGAAAAGACTAAAGGAATGAAACAAACACACACACACACAGCTGACTGCATACATTTATGATCTACTGAAACATGAAAGCTGTGAACCAATCTCAAATTTTCCAAATGTCTTTCAGTCTGAATCGTCCTTCGGATCATCACAAAGCCTACACGGATATCCTCAGAATCTGCTCGGCTACGCTGCTCGACAATATCTTTATGACAGACCCAACTGATTTTCTTACTGGAATAATTACTTGTGACTTATCAGATCATTTTCCAGTTTTTCTTAATAAGAAAAATGTCTATGTCACTTGCACCAAACTACGAGCATAAACTTACTCATATCGTAAAGTAAACGAATCAAATCTGGGAGAAGTGTGAACCGTTCTAGAAGATAAAATGCCAACATTGCACATCTCTCAACAAAAAAATAATGCAACGAGCATTGATGAAGCAGTAGTAAAATTGACTGAAACTATAATAACCGCATACAATCAGTATTGTCCAATTGTAACTCGTACAATTGCACCGAAAAGTAGACAAAAGCCCTGTATCACTGAAGACATCGAGATGAATATAAAGAAACGGCAAGCGTGCATATCCCTCCTTTGCGAAGGGCGAAAATCTAGAGAAATATATAACAGATTCAAGAACTATATGACAAACCAGATAAGGAAATCTAAAAAAGCAACTTTACGCTCAAGTTTACTTAATTTAAAGCTGATATTAAAAAGACTTTGCGCCTGCTTAATTCTTGCTATAAACCGAATAACGCCGATAAGAAAAAAATTGAATCTGTTGTTCAAGGTTATGTAAAATACCATGAGAAGAAAAATATTGCTAATCTTTTTAACAATTTCTTCGTAAACGTAGGGAAAACTATAGCTGATGGTATTCCAAGTGAACCTACTGATCACCTGGAATACATGGATCATATTCGTGAACACAACTCTTTTCTTCTTTTCGCCTACAACTCTTCCGATATAATTGGATGCATAAACACCCTGAAAAATCAATCGAGTAGGTTACAAACGTTTTCGACTTAAAAACTTGAAGTTATTGCTGATATAGTAGCCCCGCTCATCTCCAGTATTATTAACCAGTCTTTCCTCTTATGCACTTTCCCGAACTCCCTCAAAGTAGCTAGAGTAACCCCTATTTTTAAAAGTGCTGAAAAAACCTGTGCAAACAATGCTAGACCTATCTGTGTGCAACCAATTCTCAGCAAATAATTCGAGAAAATTGTGCATAAAAAGTGTATTCTTATTTTGAACAAAAATAATTTCTCTATGATAAACAATTTGGTTTTTGCTCTAAAAAATCAACAACACAGGTTATATTAAATCATTTACAATACCTTTATTCTAATATGGATGAAAGAAAGCCTGTCTTCTCTGTATTTCTTGACTTTTGAAAAGCATTCGATTGTGTGGACAATGATACACTCGTATTATTTTCGAAACTACACTGTTATGGCATTCGAGGGGTTGCCCATGATTGTTTCAAATCATACCTAACAATTTGGAAGCACTGCGTTGTCATTGACGATGCAAAATTGGACCTACAGACAATTAGCCATAGAGTTCCACAAGGATCTGTCCTTGGGCCTCTCTTATTTCTACTTTTTATCAATGATATTAAATCTACATCATTTTCAAATTCACATCTTTTTCCGAAAACAGCACGTTTTCTGCGGTCCTTGCAAACCGAAATCCCGCACTGATTGCGGAGAGTATAAATAACGAACTCCAAAAGGATTTCATTGTGTCTTAAAGCTAATAAAATGTGCTTTAGTATCGATAAAACAAAATATATTACATTCTCATACAATATAAATGTAACTCTACCATGCATTAAAATTGGCAAAGGTGAAACCGAAGAAACCGACTCGTGTGAGTTCCTAGGCATCATATTTAAAAGATAAACCTCTGACCTTCAAAGAGCACATCGCCCATATTACTACTAAGTTATCAAAATCCATCGGAATCCTAAATAAAGTTGAAAATTTCCTGCCTGGAACAGCTTTGCAGATGCTTTACCGAACGCTCATTTCACCATACTTGCAATACGGAATAGAAGCATGGCACGGAACTGATAAAAATAAAACCAATACACTTTTTACTCTGCAAAAAAGAGCCATCAGAGCGGTAAAGAATTTAGAATATAATGCTCACATAAATGATTCATTCAAAAGCTTACAAATACTCAAACTTACGGATCTCTACAAACTCTCCGTATATAATTTTATTTGTAAAACATTGACCAATGATGGCGACAATAACCTCAATGAATTATTAACGGCACAAACTGGTCGTCACTACCATTTATCCCGTAATAGAAATAAATTCATGCTTCCTTATTATTTACAGGCTTAGAAGCAACACAGTATCCTCTTCGTTGGAACTGAAACTTGGAACTCAATCCCTGCGGAGGTTCGTGAAATTAGTTCTTCCAAAGTATTCAAAATAAATTTTGAATCTCATTTCTTATCAGAATACTAGTCGTGTAAGATAACCATGTTAAATCTTGTCTCCTACATGACTGGTCCTGATAAGGTTATTTGCTATGGTTAATTTCACCGATCTTCAGTCTGCTTTTAAATCGTTTATAGAATATACTGTTGACATCTAGTCCATATTAACTATTTTGTAAAAATAAAGTATCGAATACCGAGTTAACTATTTCATTGATCAGTCTAATGCGAAACTAGGTTAAGTGAATTAGGTTAAACATTATTGTACACTTCAGAATAACGTTGATGGTAGGATGCCCTAGAAGTCGCTGAACTTATTCGGACCCACAAGTAGCAATACTTAAATTTGACCATTGTACTAGATTTAAGAAACAATCTACCTCTGTATCACTTGTGGTAAATAAATTTTTAAAATTGTTTAAAAATTTGTGCCCATTTCTGACGGTGCTGCAATTTATAGTGAATAGCAATATATTTATTAACGGAAATTTTGGCACGCGTATAGTATTTTGGTGCGAAAAGAGTTTATAGTTACTAAAATTTACGACATCTCATCGTTACATTTCAGTATCAAGTCCATTTCTCTCAGGCAAAATTTGATAGCATTGTTCTTTGTTGAACGGATTATCTAAAAAATGTCATGCATGTTGATAACGTGCGTTATTAGTGTGCAATTTCAAGTTGGTGTTAGTTCGATAGAAGTTGGACGGACAGTAAGTTTAATGGTGTTTGTGGGGGTAAGTTGTGTACGAGTTTATTGTACTCAATAATCCTAAAATTTTACCCCGAGTATATATGTTGAAAGTGACGAGTGTTAAATTCTGGAGAGGAAAGCAGAAATTGACATTTAATTAACGTAACAAATCACAGAAAAAGTTAATATCAAAGTTATAAATGAGATCAAATTGAAGAAAGATCTTTGAGTACGGTAAAGTTTTTACGCTTTTTCCACTGACATTATGGCTTCCATAGTGTTCTGATTTGAGCCTTTTGGAATGCTGTGTTCAATTTTATTGTTGGAAGAAAAGATCAAAGAGTGCCGTGTGCGATGTAACATATGCGGCTTTTTTGTTTTTCCTTGGAAATTTATGAGGAGTTTTTGATGTTTGTTCACCCAAGTAATTGTTCGGAGTTTGTATGTCGATCTAAAAATATATCAACTACAAATATTAACTATCCACATCGAAGTTCTGCGATAGTGAATATGATATGTCCAGGTGTCTTTACCTGATGCAATTGACAAGCTCGTCTATTTTCTTGGAGCTATTTCATTATATGCACTACTTACCAAAATCACAGGGTCGAAAGGTAGTTCTCACCTCGCCACAAAAGGAAAAAATCAAGACACATGAACGAAAGAACAACAACATTCATTTTAAACGATTGTTTACTATTAATAGATGCCCATGAGAAACTATAAGAAACTGTTTTAAAATCACTTTTTTCTCGTTCCTTCTCGATTTTACCCTCACATAGGGTAAAATTTTAGTAATTTATCATGAAAGAATTTTAAATTTGCTCGTGCCACCACTAATCAAGATGAGATGAGTTACCAAAAATCAAAACTACGCCTCGTTTCAATATGAAGATAAAATAGTGTTGATATTCTCGAAATTTTTATTTCATAAACCCACCTTTTTTGTGAGTGTTTGCTTCATTTTGACTCACTGCCGTTTAAAATTTTTTTTTTGCCGTGCTCAAAGATTTGCATTTGGCAAAAGATTTGCCGTGCACATTGCTTTGCACAAAAATTTCTTTTTGAATAAATCATTCTACTCACCATTCAGATTCTTTACTGTTAAGCACTAGCTTCCATCCACTAACATTTTACAGCCTTTCATGTTAATGAAAAACAGGTTAATAAATAGGATTTCAGTTCGAAGGATATGATTAAGAAAATTTAATATTGCAGTTTTGTATTGAGGTAAGCAGTGCTGATGGAAAAATTAGATTGCGGTCATAGTTCTCAGTAATGAAATGCTGCAACCTGGAATTCACTTTTTGATGCTTAAAAAATCGCACAGCAGCAGCAAAATAAAAAGAAATGATGAATTGGAAGAAATGAATTATGATTTCAAAGAAATGATAAATTGGTTCTTGCAAGACAACATTCATGATTTTTCTGAAATTGAATGTGAGAAGTTTAAATAGAATGATTTTTTTAGAAGCAATCAAGAATCTGAAAGAGAATATGTCATTTCATAAATAAGCCTGCAAGATCTATGGGCTCATATTATTCAGCCTTACTGAGCACTTTTAAAATAAATAACAAGTACGCCGAATTATGAATGTGATGAACCAGGATTATTCGTTTGTACACTGAAACTGCCTCATGACATCAATGATTAGAGCGATTAAATCTTTGGCAGAAGTACGACAAACCCTTTCTTTTACAACTTCTCGAAGAGCCTATTTCAATTTCATTTGTAATTAATTTCTTTCAGATAAATTTTGAAAGTCATGAACGAGAATTCAGGATTAAGTGGTTTTCCATTCCAACGAACAGAAGAATTTTTGTAGAAACTGAGTTGAATTTTTTTGACATTAGCTGATAACCGTGACCTTGCCATCTGCAGTGCCGGCATAAAAGCCAGAATATGAGTGAGAAATAAAATGAAAATAGAATTTAATCTCTCACTGTATTAGCAATTGAGGTTAATGACACCATATAAACGTTGCGTGGCCACCTACGTGGCAGGTAGCGGCATACTTTCAGAGCCTGCGCCTCGCCTCCAAGACTTTTATAGCTCTTTGCCCAGCGCACTCAGTGCCTTGCTCATTGCGTCAACGGAAAATGCTAAACCTGCGGATTTCCGTGAGTCAGGGTCAATTTCCTTACTAGCCACTTGAAGATCAGATGCTCAGTAGTTTCCATACGCATTGTTCTGAAATGAGTAGGTCATTCTGTTATCATAGGTTGGCACGCCGAAGCTCACACATTCCGAATGAGTCGTTTATTCTTTGCATAAAATTTAGCCGATGCTTGATTGTAATGACCGTAATTTGTTTTGCGAATACTTTTGAGTGGTTAAACTTATGCAGCCTAGAGTAGAATTTTGCAGCAAAAGTTGGGGAATTCCAGAACAATATGAAACTTCAATAGTCAAATATGGCTGAGCACAGACACCCGTAGTGCATCAATTGCTCCAATGAGTTCATTCTCGCAACGAAATTAAAGGCCTGCACTCACGTCTTGGACGTTGAGAGTGATTAAAGGAGAAAGGAAGTTAGAAACATTTCCCAGCGGCCTTCGCTTGCTTTTCTCTCAGCAATAAACCCATGGCACTTCCTTTGTACTCTCATTGCTAGAAACACTTGGATGCTCAAAAGTTTTAATCGAAGTTTTTCAGAATCCAATAGTAAAACTACTCATCAGTGTTTCCTGTTAGAGTCAAATTTTTACAAAATCACTCATGTTTTACCTCTGAACATCGCTTCTCATCTAACAATTTGAAACTTAATCTTCATCTGAAACATCGTTTTTCTATTTCTGTCTTTTTTTTTTTTTTTGCTACGGTCATTCGTTCTGATACCAAAAATGGTTTCTCTATTCTACAGTAAATTTAATCATCACTTTTATTTTAACAGTTTTCTGCCCTTTTTCATCTGTAATGCTATCACAGTGGGGGACTTCCCAAGTTAACCAGTGCAGCTGATGTGAAACACAGATCGAAAAACAACGCGTTCTGTCCTTGCCCAATACAGTCGCCACACCTCACAAAACGGTAGTAAAACTCGCTAGTATGAATGTTTTGAAGTGAGTCATTAAGGGAAAAACACAGGTTGATGATGCAACGGTGAATCTAGAATTAAGTTAAGTTTCTAGAGCTCGGCGTAAAATCTTCACAGAACAATATGATTTTTCAAGGTGATTCAATAACAGACAAATAGAGTAAAAAATTGAAGCGTATTGCTCCTTTTTTGACAATAAACCTTTTTTTAACTTATTTATGCAATCGTGTACTCTTTACTAATGTTTCTCAACGAATATTCATGATGTTCATTACTACATGACGTTTTAAAAAGCAGTTATCCTCCAATATTTTATGCATTTGAATTAATAACTTCAACTTAGGTTGACACAGGTCCATGGGTCGCTGATCAGCTGTTCCAGAGTGAATCTTCTTTTGAGTGCATTATGGTGTTCCCATTCCGTGCACAGCACTCCTCCCTGTTCGTCAGTTCATATGTTCACGGGTGTTCTACGACGAGCAGGGCGTTGAACTCCGTAGTTATTTTTGCCCAAGAATACATGCACACTAATGCCGGGTATACGTTCTTCTCAAACACATGCCATTTTCAAAATATTACCACACATGCTCCATTTTTTTGGTATTCTGATACTGAATATCCCTGACAAATAGTACACAGGAACGAAAGAAAGCAGCATTTATGCCTGCTGTATGAGCAGAGCACGATAGCTTGCGACTACATGTTTATTTCTAAGCTTCTACACAATAGGAGATTCTTCGACCACAAAGTTGAAGCGCGTCTGTAAGCGTCATCTGATAGTGCTTCAGAATGAAAGATTGAATTTGTCGAATACTGTAAAAGAAATTATGCGCAATATCTATAACACAAAATTTTTCTTGAAGTTTTGAAAATCGTTAACGCTGTGGCTCCTTCACTTATTGATGAAATTAAAAGGATTACGTTATAAAGTTACGGAAAATTCACATGTTTATACAGGGTTTACCGCTTAATGATGACATTAATACTCTAGAATATTCACACAGTAGTAAAATCCAGCGAAACACGACATGTGCGGTGACAAAGGCCATTATTATCCTTTTGGCACAATCTACACGAGCGAGAAAACAACGGAGCTTACAAGGTTAACAAGTCTTTATACAATGACATAATAATCTGCGGTGATTTCAATTATGATCTCCTGAAACGTGAAAGTTCCGAACGAATCTCAATTTTTATAACTGTCTTCCAGTTTAAATCTTTCCTCCCAACCATCACTAAGCAAACACGTATCTCATCAGAATCTGCTACTCTGCTCGATAATATTTTCATGGCAGATCAAACTGATTTTCTCACTGAATAACTTTCGACTTCTTAAATCATTTTCGGGTTTTCCTAATTAATAAAAGTGTCACATGCACCTAGCCACAGAATGAAACTTACTCATATCGTTACGTAAATGAATCTAATTTGGGACCTATGCGCACTGTTCGAGAAGAACTAATCCCAACACTGAACATCTCTTAACAGAACTGTAGTCTCGTCATATCGGCACTACTAGAGGTATTGTAGCAGAAGCTTTAACTTCACTTCAGTTCCCTAAGCCGCAAACTCGGGAGAAGGATAAGTCTCCGCACAGCAAGGCTCCTAATAATGTACCGATTCCGTCGGTGACAGACCTTCCTTAAAACTAGCAATGCCCGGAAGTCAAACAAAGATCTTCCGTTGCTTGTAAAAGGCAAAGCGTAGCAAGACACCATAAAGGACTTCGCCGGCCAGCTTTCGGCGGTTGCGGTCTAGGCATTTCGGACCCATCCGAACCCAAGTGCAATAAAGACATCCGGCGGCGCCCAGCCCACAAGGCACATTCCGAGATACAACAATTTCCCTCCCTTTAGATGAATATATGACACAAGGAAGGCAGAACTCAACAACCCATTCGCATTACAGGTTTAGTTATTCTATCTGATCTACGCGGTTCATTTTGTACGGGTGAACTGCTAACAGGCTGCAAGGTAGAAGGCTCAGCCGCCTTGCTACTGAAAGATCCTAAATTACTAGAAGAATGAAGCAGCTGATTTGAATGTCTCTTCCAGATTACATTTAATGCTAAGATTTGAACATGAAAGATTTAAACAGCAACTTTACCAACAATAATTCCCTTCAGCCACTTGGGATCATCTCTTAAAATTCAGAGCAAGAACATGATCACCGACATCAAATTGAGTTACATACATTGGCTTAGACCTGGACACAGTATTTGGGATGAACTCTATCTCTAGGAGCAACAGATTTACGATTGTTGAGCGCAACAGAGGGAGCAATTTTTGTGACACTATGAGGAATGCAATGTGATTGAAATAACGCGTAATTAGTTTGTACATCAGAGAAATTGAGAACAGAGTTACCGTCATATGTATCGTTCCTAGGCTTTTGTAGAATAGCTTCGTTCTTCCGCTGTGGAGGCTCACATGAACTCTTCATTGACCCATCTTCTCTTCCGACGTTGCAATGACAATCACTCCTTCCCGGCTGCACTATGTAAGTGCGAGCTGGGTCAATTTCTCTTCGTGTCGGTCCCCTTCGTGTAGGTTCCCTTCGTGTAGGCTCCGCTGGAGAAGACCGTGCTGCCGTCGTAGATTTGCAAACTTTAGAAATGTGGCCTGTCTTCCCACATGTATTACACTTCAGTTTCAATGCATAGCAATTCTTTGCAAGGTGCTTTTGCTTAGCTCCGCAACGGATGCATGTGTAGTTCGTCTGTAATTTTTCTGTTGTGAAAAACGATGAAGATGAATCCTCACGAATAATATCTTGCGCATCGGAACTTAACTGTTCGACGAGTTTTGCATGTTCAACACATTCGTTGAATGTTTTTCCGTCACACTTCTGTAGAACTACACTGAGAATTTGCGATGAACGAAGACCTGCCACGAAAGCATCTCTCAACAGACGGTCACGACAGCAATTTTCGTGGTTGCACGCCGATGCTAAGTTCTTTAACGTTTTAGCAAAACTCTATGGATTCATTAACACCTTGCTTTCTATTTAGAAATGTAACAGATGCGCCGACAATGGATTTCTTGATTTCAAATTGCTGTGTTAACTTTTCTTCTAGTTCATCAAACGTAGCATCAGAGAGTAACGTAGGTTTAAATTTTCGTTGTAGATCAGTAATGATGTTTACAGGCAAGGCTTTAACTAAATACTAGCTTTCTTACTGCCATTGTTTCCCGCCTTCTGAAGAGCGTCTGCACACTGTACGTTTAAACGTTGTAGAAATTCACACACTGTTTCCACTTCAATGTCAAATGGAGGACAGCTAAATGTAGAATACGCCATCTTGGTTTCAGAGCACTTGCAAAGTTCAAATTCACTTCGGAGATTCGAAGTCTTCGTCGCCAATTTGTAGCGTCGTACCATCGGCACTACTAGAGGTATTGTAGCAGAAGCTTTAACTTCACTTCAGTTCCCTAAGCCGCAAACTCGGGAGAAGGATAAGTATACGCACAGCAAGGCTCCTTATAATGTACTGATTCCGTCGGTGACAGACCTTCCTTAAAACTAGCAATGCCCGGAAGTCAAACAAAGATCTTCCGTAGCTTGTAAAAGGCAAAGCGTAACAAGACACCATAAAGGACTTCGCCGGTTAGCTTCCGGCGGTTGCGGTCTAGGCATTTCGGACCCATCCGAACCCAAGTGCAATAAAGACATCCGGCGGCGCCCTGCCCACAAGGCACATTCCGAGATACAACAAGAACAATAATGTAACGAGAATTGAATCAGAAATACTAAACTTGTCTGAAATTATAACGACCGCATATAATCAATGTTGCCCTTACTCGTGCAATTACACTGAAAAATAGACAAAAGCTTTGGATTATTGACAAAAAGTCTTTATTGAAATAAAGAATCATCGAGCGCACCTAGCTCTGCTCTAGGAAAGACGAATATCTAGGAAAGTGTACAACAGATTTAGAAACTATGTGACAAATCATCTAAGAACATAAAAAACTACTTTATGCTCAAAATCACTCAATTTAAAACTGATATTAACAAAACATGGCGCCTGCTTAATTCTTGCTGTAAACTAAATAATGCTACTAAGAAAACGATTGAGCCTTTTGTTCAAGATAATGCAAAATATTACGAGAAGATAGATATTCCTAATCTTTTAAACGAATTATTCGTAAACGTTGAAAAAAATTTAGCTGATAGTATTCCTAGTGAACCTATTGATCACTTGGAATACATGGATCATGTGCGTGAACACAACTCTTTTTCTTTACGCTTACCGACTCCTCTGATGTAATTGCGTCCACAAACAACTTAAAAAATTAACCAACTGGTTATACACATTCTCGACTACAGTCCCCAAAGTCATAGTTGATATCATAGCCTCGTGTATGTCCAATATTATTACCCAGTCGCTTTTCCCATGCATATTCCCAAATTCCTT
>JACJUY010003076.1:100984-142194 GCA_014220935.1 Platorchestia sp. MABIK | reverse complement strand
TATCCTCGGCAACCCTCCACATGCTCTCGCTATTACGTGTAACAGGTCGCACGTGGATGTTACTTTCCAGAGCATATCAAACGCAATTACCAACAATAATAAAGATTCCAAAATAGTAGCACACTACTATACCTTCAAAGTTCCTTCAGTTACCCCTATTTTTAAGTGGTGAAAAAACATGTGTTAACAAAAGTATAGACCTATCTCTGTGCTACCTATTATTGTCGGGAAAATATTCGAAATAAATTTATATAAAAAGTCTTCTTATTTTGAACAAAAATCATTTCTCTATAATAAGCAATTTGGTTTTCACTCTAAAAAATTCTAACACAGGCTGTATTAAATCATTTTAAAACCTTTCTTCCAATATACAGTAGATGAAGAAATCTTGTCTTCTCCGTGTTTCTTGTCATTCGAAAAGCATTCGATTGTGTAGATAATAACATATTACTCTCGAAAATCCACAGTTATAGCATTAGAGGAGTTGCTCATGATTGGTTCAGATCATACATAACAAATCGGAAGAAATACGTTGGCTTTGACGATACGCAATCGGAACTGCAGACAATCAGCCATGTAGTTCCACAAGGGTCTGTCCGTACAAAGTTCCACTCAAATTGCGGAGATGTATTAATAACAAGCTCCTTAAGGTTTCATGTGGCTTGAAGCTAATAAAATTAGCCTTAATATCGATAAGGCACAATATATTACATTCTCACGCAAGAGAAATATATCTCTCCCACGCATTAAAACTGGCGATGGTGAAATCGAAGAAACCAACTCATGGAATTTCCTCGGTATTATAATAGATGAACATCTGACCTTCAAAAAGCACATTGCTCTAATAAATACTAAATTATCAAAATCCATGGAAACCATCAATAAAATGAAAAATGTATTTCCATTGCCTAGAGATGCTTTGCAAATACTTTACCCAACGCTAATTTTACCAAACTTACAATACGAAATAGAAGCACGGCACGGAACTGATCAAAATAAAACCAATATACTCTTTACTCTGCAAAAAAAATTTAGAAAGGTAAGGAAATTATAATATCATGCTCACGCAAATGATTCATTCAAAAGTTTGAAAAGACTCAAACTTCTAGATCTCCACAGACTCTCTATTTGTAATTTCATGTATAAAACAATCACCAATGATGGCAACAGCGACCTAAATAATTATTAGCTGCATAAACTGGTCTTCACGAGCATTTAACCTGAAATAGAAGTACTTTCATACTTCCTTTTTACTTAAATGCTCTGTCACAACACAGCCTCTTCATTGGAGCAAAGACTTGGAATTCAATCCCTGTGGAGATCTGTAAGAAAAATCTTTTTTTTCAAAGCTTTCAAATTGATCCTTGAATCCTTTTTTCTAACAAAAAGTCAATCATGTAGGTAGGTAAATCTCTTCTCCCAAATGACTCATCCTGATAGGGTCATTTGCCATAGTTAAAATCAATGATCTTTGGTCTGTCCTCAAACCGTTTCCAGAATATACTGCTAACATCGAGCCCAAATAAACTACACACTTTGTAAAAATTAAGCATCGAACCTCGAGTGAACTAATTCATTGATCAGTCTAGTGTGCCATTAGGTTAAGAGAATTAGGTTAAACAAAATTGTACGCCATAGAATAGTGTAGATGATAGGATGCCCTTAAAGTCGCTGAACTTATTCAGGCCCACCGGTAGCTGTACTCAAACTTGATCATTGTACTAGACTTAAACAATCTTCTGTATTGCTTGTAGTAAATAAATTGTTTAAGTTCATTTGAGGTGAGGAAGTAGTTACGACACTGTACGAAGATTTCAAACTATCTATAGACCTTTATCACAACTTATTATTAAAAAGTTTAAACAGTTTGACACCACAGAGAGTTTTTGAGAAAAGTAGACGAAAAAAGAAAATCGTCCCAGAGGATTGCACTATAACTGTGGAGCGAGTGCAACTTATACGAAGCCATGAGTTTCTTTAGATGGCATCGTTATAAGTTTAGATACGTAGAGTATCAGCCGAAGTACTTGCTCAGAACAACGTTGATGAATGAAAATAGGGTGAATGAAAATCTAAACTGAAATATACCTCTTCACAAGCTACGTCATGTTGCTCTCAGCTCAAGCCTTGTCAGAAGTTTTTAATAAGTTAAATCATTTTAATGAAAAATGAACTGAGAGTGATGGCACATGAGTTGAATTTTCTAATCATAATATTGCAAGGTAGTTCAGCACGAAAAATTTGAGGCTTTTCTTCCGAGGCTCACATTTTTAACATTGAAACGTTGAGGCGGTTTTATAATATTTAACGGTTGTTTTAGCGCTGGTAAAACTGGAAAATTTGTGAAATACGGATTGTTAAATCTGTAGACAGGACGGAGACCATGTGTGGAAACTTGAACCTACTGACACATCACACCGGACTGAAGCGGTGATTTACCTCACAGAACGAAAGTCCTCCGAAGTAGACTTTCAATATTCAATGACTGGAAGACCTCAGAAATCGAAAGTACAATTCTGCCAAAGCTCGCGTGGAGCCTAACTTGGATGCTATCGAGTTTCTACGGCGGGAATTCAAAGTTCGAGTAAATAGCGCGGCTTCAAAAACTTGTCACGAATTAGCGTTTGTAACCATGGAAGAATGAAAGAATGTCCCTGGAGAAACCAGCTGTTGAAATAGATTCAAAGAACTAAATTGAAGTTTCTTAATTTAATGAAGAAGTAAAAACACTTTCAATTGTTAATATAATTGTGTTTTACGTCTCCCATAACACAAATAACATTGTCTCCATACCCTTGTAAAATAAAATTGTTAGAAATGATAAATTTAATCTATTCCTTTCATGATAGAGGCTCACATTCATTTCAGCACGTTTCCTGTGAAGGGACCCACCGGTGGTCACTAAGGGGATTTTCATAATGCTGCTGACCAACCTGCAGTCACTAACTCAATTTTAATAAATACTTAATGAAAGCTAAATGTAGGCACGATCTAGTTAATGTTTGCTATTTTTAAATTAATTCCTACAATTGACTTTAAACTTGAATTGAATATAACTTCAGTTTAACCCATCGCAGGAAATGTGTTAATCCACTCCGACATTTGGCAAAAGTAAGGTATCATGCAAGCAAGCATTAACTTCTGTGAAGTGGAGGAAAAGTTTTGAATTATAGCAGGCGTCCGAGCTATTTCTTCTCTAACAGTCTATCAATGAAGAAAAAGCTTATCAGAAATCTAAATACTCTAAAATGTTTGCAGTTCTTCGCACACGTTTAGAGCATCGTCACCAATGACCCCTGAGCATCAATGAAGAGAAGCGCCGTAGCGCATCATGCGTCAGAGTGGCTCATTAACGCTGCTGTGCAAGTGGACACTTCGAACAAGCCGTAAGGGCTCGGGATGAATTAATTTCTGTTCCCAAAAACAAGAAAACCGCTTGATCCGCGCTGAGCGGCTCTTCATTAAGATGAAAAATGGTAGTGAATCGGACAGGATTTAATCTTTTTCTGGAATCTAGCAGGTGGCCACCAAACTCGGCAGAGTTAAGCGAGATTTCTATTCTAGACTGTTGTTGGGCGAAAAATCAATCGACCTACTCATTATGGAATAGCTTCAGTGCAGCCTGCCATTGTTGAAGTGATAACCAAAATCAATAAGAACCACTTGGTGCGGGAGCGTCAAGAGATTTCGGTGTCGTGTAGCTGAAGCTATCGAACCTGATAGTGGACTTGCATTCAAAATGTTTCAGTACGCTTACCCAGCATTTATCCAGAAACCTTTGTTAAAATTCATGCGTTTGCTGTTCAGCTAGAATTTTTTAGATTAATCATGTTCCCAAATACCTTGCATATGTAGCGTGCACTTCAGATGTACGCATAGTGCAAGATAGGTCAAATATAGTTTCGAAAATTGTCAAACATTTAATACGTATTCGTCATTGTAAGAAAAAACAGGGGTAAAAATTTAATTACTATATTCACATTTACAGCGCAATCAGCACCAATTCAGTAGAAAACTAAATGAAGGATACATCACTTGACACAGCACTGAGAAAATGAAAAATTTCTGAGAGAAAGGGGTTGTCAAAATACTCGTCAATCTCAACAATCCTGATCCACTTCACCCTATTAATGAATTCTTTGAAAATTTGATGAAATCATTGATTCAAAGTTGACCAGAATTGTTCAACCACAATTTAAAAACTCATGAGAATATAGCGAAGATACAAGCAAAGAATCTACAATTAGGGACCATTTGGAAGTCATTTCTTCATACTATCGTCGTGCCACAGGTAAAAGAACGCTTTTTTCAGGTCCGAAGTTATCTAGTTGAGTGTGGAGCGCGCTGAAGAGAAGAAAAAATATTCTTAGGAGTTTATCGCCATCGAGAGTTTTGCATTACCCTTGATGTTCATGTGGAGTGAATGAACGCCATCGCAGCAAACCGAAAATAACTGATGATCTGAGGAGAATGCTGCCTCTTGCTCGCTCTACACAAACGAGAGTTTTGATGGGAATTTCAGACCAATGAATTGAAATTTGTAGATTAGATCTCTCCCATTGGAGTCGAAGTCATGCTGGTGAGAAAGACTCATAGATCCGAAAATTACGTTTCGAAAAAGTCAATATGTACATGGAGTACGATTCGCTACTGACGAATGAACGTCTCGTAGTTTTGAAGAAGACTTATGCCTAAATCTCATATCAAGAACTATTACTTGATAAATTTTTGTGGTTATGTATAAGGGATATGTTTTAATGTATATAAAACAAGAAGAAGATCTTCGGAGAGCCGCGAAACTGCAGGGTACTCCACGGATGTTTTCAAATTTCCTTGCTCTGCCAGAAAACTTAAAATGTGAAGACAATACCTGTTCACACGAGACAAGATCAAATTACTCATCGAAGGGGAAATCGAGAAGCATTTTAAACATCAAGTTATATTTCTTCAAATGCTGATGAAACTTTCCCATTTCTTGTCAGTTTTCAACATCAACTGCTTTAAAAGAACATGTAATGTCTATGAAAGCCTCGTATAGCTTTTCTGTGATGTTTAAGAGCATGCCAGTTAATTTGACTTGAATAAAATCGCATGCATGCAAAAGAATTGAAATAATTAAGTAGTAATGCAATGCATTCAGCTTTTTTCTTCATGTTGGTATTGAATATCCATGACAAAAATTAGTGCAGTATATAAAGAAATCTGATAAATAGCTAGCGACAATAGAATAGTAAGTGAAGCTTATTTCGGCAGATTACCAACATCGAATTTTGTCTTCCGAATGACAGCATAAGGTTTCTAATCGAATAACATCGAATAAGCAAGCACAAACACGTGAAAAAACATTTCTCCCAATAGCAGCCATACAACTTGTTCCCATTTCAAACAAAATTTGTTGTGTGTGTGTATTGGGGGTTATAAACAACCGTACAGCACTTATCAATTGTTTTAGATATCATTGGAAAGCTGGACCAATGAGAAACCTTGTATCATGCTACCTAGTTAGAGTTCTTTAGCTTAATTACTGATCATATCCTCAAATACCTTTCGCAATTTGTGTGGGTTTTATGCGCACACGTACACACAAATGAGTAAGATTAAATGAAGTTACATAAATTCCGATTGGATCAATATAATCATCAGTAATTTATGTTTAGTTTACTTCAAACTTTAAAGTTATGGGAGGGGAAATTACTCTTTGGATCATTACAGTAATCTTTTCTCTCCTGCACAGGTTTTCTCTAACCTACGAACCAATTCAATTTTACCATGTTAAGTACATTTTGCTTACACCAAAATTCGAATATCAAACTAATTTGCTTGGCATACACAAAATTACATTCTATATTTGATTACTATCTCGATTTGACGTTCATTATGGAGTTTTACTGACGTTCTTGGTTCTTCATCCATGCAAGTAAGGTCTTTACAAAATTCTTCCGAATCTCTGATAGCTTCATAACTTTTTTTCTTTGTTCGAACATTCAGCCCATGTCGGAGTAGTCTATTTTCAATTGTTCAAACCATCTACACCGCTAAAGATTCGGTTGCCTAGTAGAGCAGCCCCTCCCATAAATGGCTTACATACACGAGCATGTAATATGTGTCTGCACACATACTCTCGTGCCTGTACGTGATTCTGGTCTGACGACCCGTGACTTGAGCAACCACTCGAGAATTGGCTCGGCTCGTTTTTGCTGCCATGTTCTACATTCAAGCATCGTCTCCAAAAAAATAGCTGTTATTGTACCTATGACAACATTCAGTTCTTAAGATATTTTACTTAAGATGTAACTTTACTTGTTAAGCTGTGTGATTATTCTACGAAGATAATCCTACAGTTGTACTATACTCATCAAAAATGCTTTAATGCAGAATGCCAGTTAAACGGAAATAAAATTGCGTTCAAGGCCCGTTCGAGGTGCAAGTGAAGTTCTTGAGACAACAAAATAGTTATTTGCCTTATATCTGAAAAAAGTGTAAGATAACTGTTAAATAACTCGGGACATTTCAACTTCATGGGCTATATTTATTCAATAAACTCCTTCCTACAATGACAAAATCACAAGTTTGAGTCTGCTTCGAAAACCCTTTATCGCGTAACGCAGTAGGTACTCGTATGTCTGAGAAAATTTTCTCCCATGCCTTCCTAGGAGAAAGCGTCAGAGTTTCAATTTTTGTGAGTAGGGAAACACGGGTCAGCCTTCAGAATGATCTGAGCTGGAAAATTATCAAGTTGAGATCAGGCAAAGAGGAGGGCCAAATTTTCTCGCTTCAGAGCATTGGAAAATTGTTCTGACGCTTCTTTTGGGCGCTGTAGACGTTTGAGAGAGTGCCAACTCCTCTGGTAAATAAGGAGACTTTATTTCAAAACGCGTTTTAGCTTCGTTAAGCGCTGGAGCAACTATTATTTCATATGATGCACGCAAGACCCTGTTTTTGTTTTCTCATTTTATTGAATAAAAATGAAAATGAAAACTGGAATGAAATGGCAACCCGCGCAACGATAGAAAACATTTTTCACGCAAGAAAGCAGCTCTTTTGGATTCTGGAATGTCTGCAGGAGACTTTCCCAGCCCTTTATCATCCCGGCTGTTGAACTTCACCTCAGCAGAGAAAAGTTTCTCATCTGAAAACACAATGTCACCTGCGGCCGCACTTTTCTTGAAGTTATTCAGCAAAAGCTTTGCCCTAGAATAACATTTTACCCTCGGAGGTCAGTAAGTTACTTACATTTTTAATAACGGCAAGTTCAAGCGTTGCTTTAAAATCTGTCTGATCAATTTTTCCCTCTTAATATATTTTACTGGTAAACTTCTGGAATTACTTTTTTGCGTTTCGTCTGATGCTGCTTCGACTGTTTTAAAGATTTTGGAGATGAATAGAGAGTTCGAGTGTGCGAACATTAGGAACAGTTTTCGGAAGTATAAGTTACTGAAACCACTGCCTAGCGCGTAACGTTGTCAGTTTGATACTCAGCAGGGGAGGTTTTGTAGCTTTTTAAAACTCATTTGTTTTCAAATTCCAATAATTCTGCGGCGATTTCGTTTGTTTGTAATGCTTTCAAGTAGTCAAAAATTATTGCACTAGATATATTTTTCGTTGTTCCTCACATCCTAGCGGAGGTAATTTGAATTTGAACGTTTAGAATGAATTAAAAACAAGTAGCAAATGATAGCAGACGAATAAACCTAGTGAAAAGACATGCTAATGCGTGTCCCAAGGGCAATCGTAGAGCACAAGAGCAATCGTAGAGCACAAGGCCAATCGAAGAGCACAAGGGCAATCGTAGAGTACAAGGGCAATCGTAGAGCACAAGGGCAATCATAGAGCACATGGGCAATCGTAGAGCACAAGGGCAATCGTAGAGCACAAGGGCAATCGTCGAGCACAAGGGCAATCGTAGAGCACAAGGGCAATCATAGAGCACAAGAGCAATCATAGAGCACAAGGGCAATCGTAAAGCACAAGGGCAATCGTAGAGCACAAGAGTAATCGTACAGCACAAGGGCAATCATAGAGCACAAGGGCAATCGTAGAGCACAAGGGCAATCGTAGAGCACAAGGGCAATCGTAGTTCCAGACAGAACGAAATATTTTTTTGTGAGCATTGCTTTTCTTACGTATTCTTAATAACGCTTCTTTATATTTTACTGCACAAATCCAGAGTCAAGTCAATAGCTGTGGATTTAGACAGCCCGACTACAACGGTAGAAATCTGTTAACGAGATGCATCAACGCTGAGACTCTGTAATGCTTAAAATACCCTCTACAAAGCACACAAATTTGTAGGCTTCCCCGCCAAAATGTGTATTATCTCCAGGTACAACAGAGCTCTCGAACTTGTTATATTTGCGGATTAAGTGTTCTAAAAATAAAGTTGGATGATCTAATTGTGCCTCCGTGGCAAATTTTATTAGCAAATTGTTGTTGCGTGACGTATTTTTGCTCTTTTAATCCAAGAATAATCTAGTTAGAGAAAATAACTTCAGCCATAGGAGAAGCAAACAACAGTTCCATTTCTTTTCTGCTCATTGTTTGTTTGTAAATGCTGATTCAAAAGCCATTCACTCCGTTCGTTCAAAACAGATTGAATTTAATTTTAAAGATAACCCACCGATATTTCAAAGACTCCAAACGAATTTAAAAGTTTACTGGAGATTTGCAAATTCCCAACATTCGATGTTCTTCCTAAATAATTTTTATTGGTTTACACAAAATAGGTTCTTGTCTTCTTAGTTAAGAGTACTCCAATTTTTATTCCCCTATGAAATTGATCAACATCGAAATACTTGCAGGGCCTCTGGGAGTGATTTTTAAAAATGCTTCTGTATCACCATGATATTGCTGTAGGAAGAAAACTCCTGTATTTTCTATTTAAAAATCGAGTCACTCAATAAAAAATGATACGCAACACAACAAAATTGAAGACATTTTCTTTTATGCGCGAGGTCTGGTAGTAAGCGATTTTCATCGAACGTCAAACTACAGTACATCCTATGCTCGATGCCAGCGTGCCGTGTGTGGCCTCCTGAATAAAAAATGGTTTGCTAAGTAGTCTCACACGCAGCTTTTTGAGGCATTTTTACACCCCCCAAAGTTTAATGTTATTTTCGGTGAGTTAGATATGGCAAGAAATATATCTATCTCTTCATGTAAGAAAAATATTGAGGAGCGTATTCCTCTTCTGTTTTTACCGTACTGCGAATATTCGCTTTCACATAGAGAGGAAAAGTTTTACTGATACTTTTTAATTTGAAACACACTCACCAGAATCGACGGTCACATCGAAGAGCTTAGCCACCAGATACTTGTTGTTGTTCCCGCCCTGGGCCAGGAAGAGCGATGCTCGGTCGGCGCGAGTCAGGTGGCCAACATTGACCAATATTTTGTGACAGAACGCATCGACGTCCAAGTCCATGTTTGATTCCGCTGCTGCTGTAGCTGCTGCTGCTGCTGCTGCAGTTGCTTAGTGGCACCTGCTGCTGTTGCTGCTCCAGCTGACGTTGCTGTTACAACTGTCACTGCTACAGCTGACGTTGCTACTACAGCTGTTGCTGCTTCTGGAGATTCGTTACATCTCCAGAAGTCTGTTAGAGGCAGGTGCTACACCTGCCTTGAGCAATCGCAATTTTTCATAAAAATTAAACGAATTCAAAAAATAAACAGGAGAAGTCTTTCTCCTGCTCTTACGAAACTTTTGATCGTATCTTCTCATAGCTAAACTATTGTTGTATTTTTGTCTTTAATGAAAACTATAGTGTCTTCTTTGTAATCAACATCTCTGTGTGGTGTGGGCTGGAGGGAGATATTACTTAGAAGGAGATCGAAGAAGATGAATATATATGTAGGTCATAATTTGAAAACTTTGTTCAGTGAGTCCTGATGTAATCTTTGAACTTTTTGAGCTTGACGGTATCAAAAAACAAACTCCACTGTTAGTTAAATTCTAAGTCCAATTGAGGATTTTCTCCTAAAAGCATAGAGAAGAACTTATGACAACAAACCCGCACGCTATAAAATCTCCACGCAAGCTTCAGAATACACAATACTACATCTCTGTTGTTCACCACGATTTAGATTACAAGAGCTAATCTACCTTTGCCGCATCTTAAAGGCGAGTTACACAAGCAGGGCCATTTTCCTGCAACATAAATATTACAGACAGAGGCCGGCGAACGTCCATGTCTGAGCTATATTTAGCCGCGAGGCCAAATGGCTTCAAGTAGGAAAAACGATAATTTGCAGCTTTTTGCATTCAACTATGACCATCTGCAGTGAAAATATGAACTTCGTTACATTAATTGACTACCCCGCATTCTAAACTGATTTCAAAGCCTAGATATTAGTAATTTCTCATGCGGATGAACGTTCTACAGAGTTTCCCCAGCTAAGAATTGAGAGTTCCAGTTTCCTTTTTCCCCACCAACAAAATTATTTAAACAGCCTTCGCATTACAATCATCACTAAATTATAGAAAAAGTAATCAGATGAAAAGGTAAAAAATATTTTCTGATCTATGACGTCCAATGGTTGTAGTAAATGTTTGACTTAGGTTCAGGTAAAACAGCAACATTGTCTGAGGTTTTATGTTGCATTAAGGGTCGATATTGCATTAGAGATTAATGCCGTTGTCGTGTATGCAGAGACCAGAAGCTGCGTGTGTCCTCAGAGCTGCTGCAGAAGCAACACTCGTTTAGTGATTTTGATTCATTATTTATTCAACAGTACGATGAGAATTCTACCCATGTTTTAAACACTTCTTCCATATAATTACATCCGCCTTCGTGAGCCGAGTGTGATGACGCTGTGGACATTACGTAATTGGGTAAATTCCAATCCCTTGATATTCTATGCAATAGCATTGTCATATGGTTTATTTTCGTTATAAAAGCAACCACACGAAAACAATCTTTTCAGCAAAGTTTATTTATTTCCTTCGTAGATTTACAATTTCTGTGCGTTGCTGTCTTTTAGTCTTTTTAGGATATTTTAAGGCTTTAAATAGTATCTTCAAAACTATATTCACAAAATAATAGTAACGCATTCAACCCACCCTGACCCCTAAAATATCTTTTATATTTGTATCATTAGCATTAGCTTTAAAATATTGAAAGACTTGAAACCTTACATAGCCTTTAAATTTCAAATTTTTCAACCAACGTTTTTTAATGTGTTCTCCTAAGTATTCTGTTAACAAAACCTGACACTAAAATACATTATTTACGTTCCAGAAGTTAAAATCCTCTTTGTTTCAATTGGATGTCGTGAAAAAAGCGCACAAACGACAGCAGAAATGTCCATTTCCTCATGCACGCAGAAATTTCACTATTATTCTACGAAACAAAAATTCAAAGCCTTTATTTCGTTCTTTCTTACGTAACATTTATCTTCAACTCGAATTAATAGGGGTAACAGAAATTGACATTCATGCTAACACGAGATGTTAGAGTGTTGAATAACATGTAGAAAAAACTCCCACTGAACCCACACCTGACTAGGCACGTAAACTTTCAAATTTGCTGACCTGCACCGTCACCTGGCCATTTTACAGCGTTGGTGTGGGCAACAAGTTTTTGCCTGCCGCATACTTGCTCTATGTACTTCGCTGAAGTACATGGAGCGATAAATGGCTTCATACTAAGCTTTCCGCTTGAAATATTTTTGATGAAATCTAAATTCCTCGTTTAAAATAACGAGGAACTGTAAGCTTTTTCAAAGTAATCCAATCGATCTAGTGTAGCAAAAAATTTTACAGGTAAAAGGCTTAAAAAAAAATACTTTCAAAATTAGACTAGAAACGAGAATGATTTTAAATACCTATTGCTAATTTGTCAAACTTTATTACACACTCCCAAGCCAATTTCTGTTCTTGTATGAAGCCGATCACAAATTTCGAGACGCAAATTAACCAAACGAGGCTTGACGCACTTGACTTCAGAACCTCCGCAGAGTTTTTTCTTCACGTTCACTCTTTTCATGACAATTTGAGTGAAGAAACAAGCTATCCGAGTCTTGGACCTTCACCACTCACTGGTCACAACTGCTCATTGTTACTGTACAGCAACCCCTCACGCGACGGAGCTGTGAGGACATACAGTGAACCTCAAGTCATTATAAGATCATTGGTGCTTATTTGAGCCTCGAGACAAGTGAGGCATAAAGAGATTTGTTTTAGTCATTCGGGGGCGGTGCGAGCGAGACAGGACAGCGCAACTTGCAGCGGTGCGGGGCCGACTGAGAGGCTTTGAAGGGGCAGCGCTGAGGCAGTCCCGCTGCCGGGGGCGGGCTGGGTGCTGGGAGGTGAAAGAGAGAGCCCGAGAAAAGAGAGAAAAACTTATGTAAAAAAGAGTTGAATGAAAAATGAGGAAGTAGCTGAAGGATGTTCAAAACTTATCTCAACGGAGTGAAAGAAATGATGACCCGATCCATAGAGTCGAACGATCTAACTTGACTCCGAAACATACTACGTATATCTTTGAGGCATCCTTTGTGGACAATCATGAGGGAAATTAAAAACCACACTATTCATTTCCTGGACCTCGCGGCAAAATAAATTGAGACATTCATACGTATACAATTATGTACGAGCGAAGACAGGGAAGAGAAAATTGAAAATAATCTGCATCGACGAAGCAAACAGAGCATAGATTACAAGAGTTTAACGATAAATAAAAAGGTAAACAAATTTAGTGTGATTAATGGAGAACAATACAGAGCGAGTAACGAAGGGAATAGAAAACCCCTAAGCGTAATAAAAAAGAGAGCAAAATTTGAGGAACTTTGTGAGCGACATCCTGCAGTCCGCTACACCGCCCCATTACCGGCAGCCACAAAAGCTGGAGCTTTCCGCTAAACAGCTTCGCTCCTGTGAACTCTCCTCCCGAGAATACGAAATTTTTCATTCCGTCAGACGTGCGGATCTCATCACGCCCTAAGTGCGGAGGTTGGCACTGAGGTGGAGACTTGAGTGATCAAGGAGTTTACACTGTATCATTCACTTGAGTGTGTGTGGGCTCACGAGGTTCAACGACAAGAAAACTCCGACATCTGTAAGCATTTGAACTGTGCTCCTGTTTGACTCGGAACATTGAGGAGTCAGAAAGTATTTTCAATTCATGTATTAAAAGATGTAATAAACAGTTTTAACCAAAGTTAGCGTATAGCCGCTAACTTGCATGCAAGGTTTATCAAAGAGTTAGAAAAATAAAGAAAAAGTTTTTAAAGACGTCCCTTACTCTACTGGCAGTAGTTTTCTAAATGTATAGTATTCTAAAATACTAACCATGCCTCACATGAATGGTGTTCCACCTCCACATTTCTGTTCCCAGAAGTTTGTGTCACACTGCACTTTTCTTACGTTCAGCCGTCAGTCTCCAGCAATAAGAAGCCGGGAAAGGTTATACATAACAATCACATTGTCGTGTTTACTGCTCAGGTTTTAGTTTTTTCTTTTCTTTACATTTTAAATGTGTTCTGAACTTGATCGTCATTCAGTAAAAAATTTTCTTCTTCTACGAGAAGCGTAGAAAAGTAATTCCTTAATCTCAACAGAACGAAGGCTGTACGATCGGACACAGTTGAGCGCAGATTTTAACACAAGTGAAAGTAATTATATACCCTAAGAAGCAGCCTTTTGGCTTCTGTGAAAGTCTGGCACTACAGTTCATGCTGTAAATGCTACTAAATGGAATTACAAAATGTAGGTCGATTGAGCTTGAAAGAAATCTTCCGCTTTAATAGCTGAAATCGTTCACTGAGTGAAACAAAAAAACGACATTTACCGGACACGATTTGAAAAATTATGAACGCAATTAAGTGATCACAAATAGAATTTTTATAGGAATTGAGGAATGTTATGAAGTCGTTAGAAGAAAAACAATTACATTTTCGAGTCGTGGCTCCTGAACAGAAATGCAGTGTACCAATTAAGTAGGAATACAGTCGTTTACAACCCAGTATTCTATGTATCGTTAAAAACAGGCTCCCAACAAGAGAACACCTGATTAAAGAACTCGCCCTATGACCGCAGGAGGGCAGTTCCAGCACGGGCAAGAAAGAAGCAAAAAGCTGAGTACATTGAGGGCCGCTGCGGCGCAGGCCAACGGGAGGCGCTGCCCGTGCTGGCTTCTGGGATGACGCATCATTAAAGAGCTCACTGCCCCTCCCAAGTTCGGCGGCACAACTTGAAATTATTTGGACCTGCTTAGAAGTTATGCAAGAGAAGAATGCGGCATTGGGGATCAGTAGAGTGGCTCGTTCTCAGGTTCTTGCTCAAGTTCAAAATCGTCACCTATCACATCCAGGCCCAGATAGAGAAGAAATACAAGTTACTTTCGCAGTCATAAATCTTCACGCATATGCACTAGTTCATTTGTCATACCACAAAAAACGTGAGGCTCTATAATTTGGCGTATTTTTAGAACTTTGGGTACTTCAAGAGACGATAATTTTTTTTCTCCAGTGGGATGAGACATCTTCATACATATGGATAGCTCACATACATAACCATGGATGGATTCTTAAATTTCTCACAAATTTACACATTTAGTATTCTTTCGCCTCACATATTAGTGGAAATTCAGCCAACCTTTAATTTCACCTCTTAGGATACAATGGGATCTCCTAACTAACAGTGCACAAAACGATTTCTGGACGCATTCTCTGTACCAGCAAAGACCATACTCTCTTGTTCCAAGTTCTGGCAAATTTAACTGGAAAAAATTGAGCCACTAGGTGTTGCGAATATTGTTTCATATTAATGTCTAGTCTAGCTTCTGCTGCGGACGTTATCCTTGGTTTCAAAAAGCCCTTTAGCCCTTCTGAGCTAACATTATTGAAGCAGTGGAGATATTTTTGGTCTCGATCAGTTGACCTCACAGTCCTAAATTTTCAAGGGTATTTAGTTCATTGAAAGGCATTTTGACGGAGTACTGATAAAAATGGCTTTCAAACTTCTCTCAGAAGCGTAATCTGTTCTTATTCATTTCCCCACTTGAATAGGAGAAGGTTGTTCAAGTTTGACAAAATAGCTATGGATTAAAAATTTACAGCTATCCCAACTAGCGTCATTAGAATGACGTTGACATCATGTTATCACCGACATCACGGTGAGGAAGGAAATGCCACCCGGCAGTGGACTTTGAAGAAGATATTAGGGAAGAAGTTTTACAAAAAATCATTCTAAATTAAGGCTATTTTCGAAAGAGGACCGTATCGTCCCATTTAGATTCAGGCTAGTAAGGATTAAGGCTTCAAATTAATGTAGAGCGTTGGGATCAAAATTTATCGCAAAAGTTTCGAATTCGCTACTTCATAGCATGAATTATTGTCATTGCAAACTGCTCTATTTTAACGGACATTGGACATTACTTGCTTGCTGTTAGCATATTGAAATTAATTAACTTTTAAATTTAATAATGAGCCGTAAAAGTCCAATATATGTCATCCATTCATGCTTCCTTGATGTGGTAAGAAACTCCCAACGAACTGATGACAACAAGAGCGTCACAAACATGTGCACATTAAAAAGTATGCTCTCGGTTCTTTCTCATTGAAGAGATTCCATTCGTAGAAGTGTAAAAAAAATATATTCCGAAACAAAAAATTGCACACAATTCTATAAATCTAAATTATCGTTGCTCACACAGTCAGACCTCAAGCTATTCGACGTCATCATATGCGAGCTTCAACTTGTACAAACAAGAATTAGTCTCATCTCCTGAGCTATATTACGCTGCATGAAGTCAAGTCACAACTGACAGGGAACACAAGCTTCAACTTGCCTGCATAGCGGCAGTGGTGGACGATAGAGTTGAAGAAACGTTCATAGGGAAGAAATCATGACTTTCTGATCCGAAGACTGTGGGTTCTCATGTGTAGAAACAAGTTTTGTTACAAACAGACTTATAGTGACCATTTAACTAGCTGACTAACTTGATCAAGCCTAAGCTCCAGTAAGAGGATGTTTTCGGCTGTTTTGTATAAGAAAAGACAACCTATTATCGATGTTCTTGGATGGTTGCGTTGTTTAATAGCTATGTCAATATGGTCATTCTTTTTCTTTTGGTCATTCAACAAATAAATGATAAAATTCTTCAACGAATAAGCATGCTTATTTTTTCCAAACAGAACGGTCAGAAAGTTTATGTAAAGGAAGTTCAATTTTATAACCTGGCAATTTAGAATGATAAAGATTTTCCTCCCGTTTCAATATTGAAAACGGGAGACAAATTTGAATAAAAATCATGAGTAAGGTTTTACGAGACTATCTCAATTTCATTATTCATGAATCATTTACAATTTTTTTTAAACATTGGTATCAATTGCGCGCTTCAGGTACAATTTTTGAAATATATTAGAAATGCGCACATGTACATTTGTAAAACACTTCATTTGACTGTAAATTTTAACCATTCTAATAATTTGGATGAATTCGAAAAATTCAGTTCCATTATACTCTTTCATCCAGTTTTTCTCAACTCAGCCTACTGGATGGATGGACCATGGCAAAGCACCTGTTTCACATAATTATAAAGTTATGAACATAAGAGCCGATCATTGTAATCAAATAAGGCAACTTTAGTGAGCGCATGACAATCAACTTGTATGTTTCAATAGAACATTGATAAAAGGAACTAATGCGATTGACCAGAAAATGTGATGGCAAAGAACTTAGCGTGATGAACAAATGAGCTCTAGTAAGCGGGTGATTTCTTAAGTGCGTAGAGGAGAATAATATATGGACATCGTCGTCTTGTGAGCCATCCAAATATTAATTGAAGTGTGAGCGATAAAAATATTCTTCTTCATGTGAATAGGCCTTGGACTGACCTGAGTGCCAGCGATGTTTAGAACAGAACACATGCGTTAGGGTGCTGAAGCAATTGTCCCTATATTATTGGTACATTGGCCTGGAGAACTATGCTACTACGAGTGTTGTATTTAGGTACGGAGACCAGGCACAGAGGTGAGAGAACAAACTCAGATAGACTCTTACATTATATGAAAGCGTCTAGCTTCGGGTATGGTTTATTCAGGTAAAAACCTCAACCAAGAATTCGTGAGTCAGAGTGGTGAAGAAAAAACATTTGGGTGAACAGAATGTCAATAATTTACGCGCAAATGATGAGAAGAATAAAATAAATCATCTCTGCAGTCCACAAATGATCACTTTCTTTTGCATCGGGCTTTCTGAAACATTACAACCACCACACACAAAGCCAGTGGTAACAATTTGTCCTGGTTAACCCATTGAGTTCGATCAATTTTGTCAGGATTTTTTCTTCAGTTCATACAATAGAAGTTAAATAGGATTAAAAAACTGTTAAAACTACTCTTAATCGCCAAAAGCACGACTACAAAAAAAACACGACTACAAAAGAACATTTTTACAATGCACCACAACGACGTTGGTATGGGCCTACATCCAACTCACCAACAAGTGCGTGCAAGCTCTGCTTTTCTAAATCAACAGTCACGAAATGGCATGTTGATGGTAAGCCAATTCATGCCAAGTGACCTATACATTCGTAAGTACAAGCTCAGATATTTAATGCATTCCATTCGATGGAAGGCATCACATGTTAATGGCAGAACTCTACGTTAGAAAATGGATTTGATCGTCACGTGAGTAGCAAAGAATGTCAGGTCACACATCGATTTCGACTTTTTGTTACGTGGAAGATAGTTTCTAACCCAGAGGTGGGTTGAATTTTTCAAATACTGGAATTAACTTTAAATTTCACAACAGATAAATAAAATGTGTTCACTTTCACTCATGGTTCAGGTATGAAATATCAAAAATCAGACCTATCCTGTAAGAGCCTACGTAGCAGCTAGTAGCTTGATGCCCAACCGATACTAATATTTATTTATCAATGCATGTATCTTGTTTTCATTGTCCAATATATAATTTTTGCTATATATTACACTCGTTAAGAATTTTTGATCTTGAGAGACACGACTCCTCTTCAACACTTCCCAGTACTAACACAAAGCTATATATTGCGTTCGCACTATTTTGTAACATTCACCTTCATCCGAACAACTGCTCGACAAATTATCAAGAAACGTATGTTCTAATAAAATAGTTTGGTAAGAACTCGTATCAGCTCGTGCCTGCCATGTTTTGAGCCCCGAGAACAACTGCTTGCCGCGTATCAGGTCGTCGAAATAAACAGTTCAATACAGCATACTTTTACGGCCATCCACTGACTTCAACTGAAGCGCAAATTTGGTTCTGTGTATGCTGAAACACTTTCTATCTTGAGCTCTAAAGGACACCCAGAAAATATATTTCCTTGGGATTTTTGCGGCCAAATTTTTGGTGAGATCAGCACTCGCCAGCAGTACGAAGGAAAAAGAATGTTGTCCCGGAAAACTCTCGCCTCTAGGCGTACCCGCACCAGGCAAGAGGAATGATGCGTAAAATGACATCAATGTTAAATTTAAGAAAAACAAGACTTCCCATGACCCGTTTGGTCTAGTTGTTTACAAAACTCAAGTTTCAGCCTGAATATCGATTGATAAATTATTAAATTTCAATGAGAAACAACTACACGAAAATGCCCTGGAGAGAGATAGTGAGAGATGTGGCCAAATAGACAGATAATCACCAATAAATGCATTTTTTGAGAGACTGCATTTTCAATACAATTAAAGAATCAACTTAAGTTGGGTTAAGAAGAAAGTGAATTTCTCTTCACGTTTCGGTGAAAACTTGTGGTCATATTTCTTATGGAAAAGGATATTCAATTCTACGGACGCCATTACTACAAGCTTGAATTTTCTCTCATCTCACTTCTGGAGAAGTGAGCAGAATTTTGCCCGAAGTCATCATCACTGGAAGCGGTGTTGACGGAGACAAGTGAGCAATTAACAAAACAAACATTGAATGTGTAATGTTCAGTATTATGTTCTAGACACTGCAAATTAAGTCCTAAATTTGTACATAACAAATGTTGAATATTAATATTAAGCACTAAATATTACATGTAAAATACTTGAAATTTAAGATGTAATATGAAATATTTGATATTAATTTTAAATGTTCACTACTTTTTCATTACTTACCGTGTAATATTTATAATTTAACATTAAACATTTATAATTCAATCCCTAACTTCGATTGTTAATCTGTAATTTTCAATATCTAAAACGACCCAGCCAAGCACCAATTATAAATTGATAATCCAATTCTCAGATGAAAAATGCAGTTTTCTATTTATTGAAAAGAATATTTTTTGACTTAATTTAAGCTTATTGATAATTTATCAAACTTATATCACTAGTGAATTAAATGCCGCCAAAATTAGTTATCAACTATCTAATTACAACAATTAGTTAATAAGTTTGCAGTACCTTAGAAGCTCTTTAAAGCCCTTCAGGGATGTTTAAATCCTAAACGCTAAGGAAAAGAAATCGAAACCCAAAAATGTTTAAAGAAAGCAACATTCATTAATAAGGAACTTTTCGTAGAGTTTTCGGTTCCGAACAGATCACGGCTCACACGGCTCTCTCACCTTGTGTTATTTATAAAATAAAAACTACCAAACTTCTCTTTATTCCCATTAAAAATGCATAGCATTTAATGGAAGAAAGCATATTTTCGAAGATGGGCTTCACATCGCTTTCAGAAACAACAAAAGAGGAGTTTTTGCTTGTAACATTTTCATGCAACAACAATGAAGTAAGATTTACAGTAACATTCAGATCCTAAGTTAGGGTGTTGCTCATGACCATATCCGAACTAACTGCTATTTACTAATCATTGGTACATGTTATTTCTTTCACAAAATGCCAAAGCTTCAACCTCTAACTCCAAGAGAATTCGAGTAACAGTATAGAAACCAGAGGAACATCGCGGTACAAAAGCTGTCAAGGCAGAGGTAATGACTGGGAAATTTTACATCGTTTACCAATGCAAACGTAGAAAAACACTTATTAAAAGAACGTGAAAATCAATAGCCTGTAATTAGTTCGAAAACACAAGCCAATGGACAACGACTGCAGCAGGTGCGGTCTCGAGATAGCGCTCCTCCAATGCCGCGGGGGCACTACCGCAATCGCTGCCAAGGGAGAGGAGACGACGACAGTTGAAGTTTGCTTCAGAAAAGCTCAAATTTAATGAGGTAAATCGTCACAATTGATTGAGCCAAGTTGCTAAAATTTGCTAAAGCATTTCGTTGAAATGCGATGAAGCAAGTCGCAAAAATTGAATTAAGTAAGTCAGCAATTTCCTAACCATAAGCCAAATGAGTATCCATACGCTTTTACTTTGCGTTGCTGGTTACAAACATAGTTTATGTACCAATTATACAAGTTGTTTTCTAACCTTACGGCTTTATAATATTGCTTGCAAGTGGAGGACATTTCATAGGGGGCTTTACCACTTCTTATTCTTGTTTTCATCACAAATTTTATATTTCCATAAACATATCAGCAAGACGAAAAGCACATGGAGCTTCGAAATATTCATGGATTAATCAAACACTGCACGGAATGACGATGAAATTAATGACATGCTAATGCCATTTATAATAGGAATTAAAGTCAGTAACTTTGTACTGATGTCACGTAACTTCTGCCTTTGAACATGTTAATACTAAAATGAAACTAAAAGTGATTTTCCTGACGAATGGCTCATGTGCAAAGATTCATGAATTCGCAAGGCTCAGATAGCGTATTAGGCGGCCAAAACCCATGGGAGATTGTTAGTTAAAACGGATGTGAGAGAAAAAAATTATGTCCATGAATTTTTAACATCTCACTCGTTCATGTAAAATCTAAAGTTTGCAACATCCTAATCAAAAAACTGTTACACCTGTCTTGTCCTTTTAAAACCTTAACTTTTTAAAACCTAAATCAAGGATATTAAAACGCCTCTATCGTTCTTGCTGAAAGTTCCAGAGTAAATTTTGCAACAATTTTGGTAAACATTTCTCACAATGATTGTAAAAGAACATCAAAACCATACTAATGCACCATTTAAACTGCAGACACATCTTAATGGGATCCCAAGTACGATTCGCTAAACATGCATTTCTTTTATCAAAACTCAATGAGGTTTTTGACGATAAATGCATTTTACAATGCTTTTATCCCAGTAGGTAAGTCTATGGGGAAAAACCATGTACGTCCTGTGTATTTGACATTCTCGTTCTCACACGTTTACATCAGTTTTTCTACGAGATAGTGAATCTAACGCCGGAGCTTTTTCTGTTCTTCGAAGAGAAGCATGTTTCTATCGTAGCTTCTTTATATTGTCAAAAGTTTGACCACAAATAAAACCAGTGAAGAGTCTAATCTAGGTAAAGCAAGATGGGCAAGCACACGACTAACACACGTGAGTAAAGCTGCATTTCGAAGCGGTAAAATTTCTATCTCATTCCGTATCCTTTGGTAGCATGAAATTCGATTCCAGGAACGCATCAGTTCCATCCAGTAGTCTTGGTAAATTCTGCATTCAAACGGTCCGGATGATAAATACACAGGTTCACACTGATAAATCGAGCGCTTAGGACGAGTTCATAACTAACAGGTCTCTCAAAATACGACATAGCTTCATCTCGAGCTCAATGGGACCAGCTTTGACCAGAGTTTATGGGAGCTCGTTTGAACCTTTAGCTTTGTTGAGCAAGATTAAAGAGAACAGAAATCTGCCCATACTGCATATACAGAAGTTACCATTCACTTCACGAAACTCATTACACGTATGCTATATGTGTCAAGGGTATCGTTCTTATTTTCCGCAAACATTTTGTTTGGGCTTCAATCTTTTTTAATGCATCCTATGAAACTTTTAAAGACGACCGAGAGCAGCGGCCTGTGGTGAGCTATGAGTGAGCAAGTCTGTCAATATTTGAGGGCTGGTCGACAAATTTACCTCAACTAAGCCGCGGCGCAGTGCCTCATCGGCATGGGGCTACAGTGTACGGTAGTCTGATCACTGAGCGTCCGATGATCGAAGCGAATTTCTAGCATTCAGAGGCTGGATTTGCAAACAGTTTACATTGCTGATAGTTCTGAATGAACTTGTCTATGCTACGTGTTGCAGCACGTTACACATTCAATTTCATTTTGAAGAACTTACGTTGCAGAGAAAAATTTGATAACAAAAATTGGGTAAAAACCTAATCTTTAAACTTTCCTTTCGGCGTGTCAAATGCCTGCTATTTGCCTAACAATAACGGCAGGGATAATTTTCCCCGAATTGAATGTGCACTTGACTTAAATTCGGTGGAAGTATGTCCATTAACAACTACTAATCCACGGTCTAGACTGATGAATCGCAGAATATAATGGACCCAGCTTATTGTTCCCATGCTACAAGTACTTTATGAGGATCGTAATATTTATTTTTAGTACTTCCTTATGGTTGTACTTGTACTAAACGAATTTTGTAGTCAATTATGTTATCTTCTGGCTAAACACAACAACATGTCGTTGAGTACGAGTCGTTCATGTCTCGTTATATTTGTCTGTGAGGGCAGTGAGTTTTCATCTACGGACATTAGGACGAATCTTTAAGTATACATAGAAGTGAATGTCCGAATCAATACATCTGGGCTAAATTAAATGCAGAGTGTCTCAGTAAAATTCGTGATGCACCAATTAAAATTCTGAACTCGTAATTAAAATTGCTAATAAATCTCTTACCAGTTTTAAACCAACCTTTTCCCAGTTTTCTAGAACCAGTACACATACTGATTCTTTGAAAGTGTCTTCAGTTTGTAATGGCAAATTCAAGACTTGTGGACCATTGGTTTTACTTTTTATGTTTTTGTTTGAATATTACGTTGAATTCATTATGAAGGGATGAAAAATACAGGGATGAAAAATGAATGACTAATGAAACGTGGCATGAATGATAAAAAATTCTCCGGCTAAATGAACCTTTAGAATGATTAAATTTTTTGAAAGCAATGATACATTGGGTAGAAAAACTATTACGTAAAAACAAGTTCAGAATTTTATCTGATGATTTTTTTAACTGACTAGTTGTAAAGGCAGTTGATTAAACATTTAAAAGACAGAAAAAGTAGATTCTACTCGATGGAATCCCATGGTATTTAAAAAAATGTATTCTCGCATCAGCTTGAGGCCAAATCAGTAGTTATAACTTGAGTCCTTTTTATTTTCTTCATAAAAACGGTTAGAAACTGAACGGTTATGTTGTAATTTGTACAGTTTTTCCAATTAAACGCGTCTGTCTACCTCACAATCAAAAGTTTTGATGAATGAGTTAAAGAAATTTACATAATTCATTGTAACAATAGCTCAAACAGCTTTGACAAAATCAATTTAAAAAAATTTTAAATTGGACAAAATGAATTTCAAATCAATTTGACTCTCACAACTGTTTCAAAATTTCAGAAGCTCCGCTTTTTTTAGATTTTATCCTCTTTCAATGGAATAATAAAACAAAAACACAACATCGAAAATTTTACGTAATTTTAGCACCCCATATAGGTCACACTCAGCGTAACTGAGAGACTTTTTCAGGATGGAGGTTTCTTAATCCTTTGTCTGGAGAATTTTTTGAAGGAAACGATTCAATTCCACTCTAAATTTTTTGTTGAATTCTCGACAGAAACTTTTAATTCTGAGCTCCTTGACAGCCGAGAAGGACTGTGATTCGACGGATGAATTTGCATGCGGGTTTCTTGGAACATTGAGTTGAGGGTGAAGTTACTGATGAGTTAGCTGAAGACAAGTTAACTCGTCCGTGTCGAGCAATAGGTTTGTGCTTCAAACCTGCCAATAATGTCAACTTGGCTGTCAGGTACTGAAATTACGTCGATAAGCTAAGTAACTTTTTTCAAATTAACGGAATTGACACTAATCCAGGATCAGTTTTAGTCAATTGAACTCATTGGCACAAATAACTTGATCACTAAAATCTGCCTTGATGCTAGAGTAGCTCCAAAATAAAACGTGGTGGAAATCTCGAGTGTAATGTAGCCTGCGAGTAGACTCTCATGTGTTGGCCTTGTAACATCATCATATAATTGAGACGGTGTAACCTCGCAATTAAATTATGTCCTTCGAAAACTTGGAGTGAAGACGCAAACAAATATATGGTGATGCATAGGTAAACAACAGTAATTGATTTAAGAAAAAAATTTTAAAAAATGTGAAGTTCATAATTGGAATAGAATTTTTTCATGTGAAATAGTAAAACTGAAACTTCTCCATTAGTACCCAAAAAAAATACGTTTCTGTAATGTACTTCAAAAATAATATAACGTTCACCCAATAATTTTTCTTAAAAAAATAAGGATCAATTCTATGGTTGTACTCGAATAAAATGTGCAATACATCGCGTACTTGCAACACTTTTCATCTGGTCCATTTTTGACGCGCGGAAGGCATTGACTTTTTGTCAATGAAGAAAAAAGTTGATTAATGTATGAGAGAAGAGAACTTTTCCATGAAAATTTTTGATGATTTCTGTGGACCAGAATCATATTTCGAACGTTTAAAAGAATGCGTCTCTCCATTTATCGCTCTTTCATTATTCATTGGTCCAGGAAAAGCATTCATGTCTTTTCTCTAAAGTTGTTCAGGAAAATTTTATCATTTATCAATAAAATTTATACCAGCAAACAAAATAAATAAAAGCTTACCTCTGATTCGAATAAAGGTAGGTGATTCAGGTGGGTGCATTCAAGTCAGTATCGACCGTGTGGCAACTCTGCCTCTTGATAAGAATTCCAACACACCGTCAACATGAGAAGTAGATTTGAAGCCTTTCCGACCTTCCTTTCAACACGACCATCTTCAACGATCATTCAGCCAAAGCTAGTTTGCCATTCTAACATCATAAAGATTGTATCCAATTTGTTTTTATAAGCGTTTTTCTAAATGAACTGAGGTTTATAAGTTTTACTATATTCGCGGTATTTTGTATATTAAGCACAAAAAATGAACGTAAGGGATACTGCATATTCAAACTACTCTTTAGCTACATTGCTTATGTATGTACATCCTATACGCAAATTTCCCACTTGCGTATGTGGCCTTTCTCCAAAACCTGATCTCGCTGACGAACCAAATACTTGAAATGGGCTCAGCGCTGAGTTAATTAACACTAGTAAATTAGTAGCAAGTGTTTTGTTTGAAACATCAGCCGAAGTTACATATTGAACATGTAACACTGCTGGATAGAATCTGATGACCAGCAGCAAAAAGAGTCTTTTGTTGTTTTGAAAAGACCAAAACGAGTACAGTCTTTTGTTAGCAAAAATGAAACAGAAAAAACATTTATATGCGAAAAAATTTTGATATAAAGTGCATTTCAACTAATGGAATTTTAAACATTGCTCAACATAAAGGTCTTCAATACATAATTAAGGATAGAAGTATGAATGATTCACATCTTATTAATAGAAATTCTAGAAATTTCAGTGCTGTCTTATGTACAAACAACTAGTGCGTAAATTGCTTCATAACATCAAACTGTGAAATCATCTCATTCTCTTTAGTCAAGTGATCAGGCAATGTTAATCTGAGAACCTAAAAATGAAATCATTGAATGGGAACTAATGAACCGGATCTTAGAGCACATTTAAGCCAATTATATCCTTCATTTTTAAATGACTAATAATAAGCATTAGCACAGCTGTTGTAAGTTAATACACAGTTCAGTGCAAAAACCGAAGCACTACACATTGTTTAAAAAATTGTTTGTGGTCAATACAAAACGAACGTTTCGGGCCTCGACCCATCATCAGCTGTAAGATTTGCAAATAAATACAGAGAATTGAAAATAGATTGATTAGGTAATTCCACAAATTTTAACATATGATGAGAGATGTTTGTACTACAGTAATTGCGATAAGACTGCCGTGCCCTAAAAGCCGAACTTAGGTAAAGCGGAAATGAACGAAAAGTACAATGAAACGTAATAGGAATGTAAACAACCGACCGTTCCCTTAAAAGCTAAAGTTGCCCAACCAAAAGGGAGACACACCCTGCACATCATTATGATTTAGTTTGTTCTTATGTGAAAAAGAGATTCGAAAATCCTGGGGTTTGTTACATTGCTCACACATTCTAAAATTGAAAAATCATTATAGGAAATTCTAACATCACACTGGTTCTCCCCAAGAGATCTTATAGCAGAGTGTGGCGGGTGACACAGCTGAGCCCCAGTTCTAGAACTAACTCTGACAAGTTCCGCCTGCCTGACACGTAATGTACGGGTTGTTGAGCAAATACACGTCGCTGCACACTGTACACTTCTATATTTGTAGACAAAACAAGAACGGAGATAAGGAGGAATTGTGTCCTTATAGTGAAAGAATGAACTGGATCTACCACACCATGTGCCATTGGTGAACATTTGTCAGCTGTTCAACTGTTACGTAGCAAGTGAATGCGCTCCAAACTATTACACTGCGGAACAAAATTTGACTTTTTGTCAGTTGCATAAATTTTGAAACCTGTTTCTGGGTAAATTGAGGTGACTGACTTTTAAATATGGCATGAGTTTTTCATCTATCGAGTCAAGTTTTCTTCCCATGACTTACCTCCCATTTACTACTGGCAACATATGCCGCTAAATACTACTGAAAAATTCTAAACCAGTATGAATTAACCTAATTCAAAACCCATTACAAACATGTAGAATTAATTTATTATTACTCATACTTATCTTGGCAAACACATTGTGGATTCATTAGTAGCTTTTACAAAGAATGGCACATTTATTCAGGCAGAAACTTGCGTTTGATGGATCGTCTAAAATGTCGCATCCCTATGCAGTCTCGCTGAATGCTCCAGCAATAGTCAGCCATCAAGTGAACGTCCCAGCCACCTTGATTTCGATCTTCCATGATTTTGATGTTCTGGTGAAGCGTTCACCTTGCCATCACTAACGTTCCCCAAGATAACCGGAAATGATTAAACATGACTGTTAATGCTCACGCTGCAACCTAACACCTGGAAACTTTCCGTTATAGATTCAACTAGGTATTTACATTCCTTTGTTTTTCTATTTTAAAGAAAGTTCTCCACGACAGAAGCGAATACTCCCTGTGCATTTTTATCAACATCAGTCATAGATTCAATGAAAGCTTGATCTTTTATTGGCTTCCTAATTTGGGGGCCGTTGAAAATACCTGTTATGAGATTTTCTGTCGTTACGCCGGGGAGCGCGTCACACAAATACTTGAAACAGTCGCTGTCAGTATTGAGCACCTTGATGAACTGTTTCTTAAGGCCTATATGAAGAGGCGGGAAAACAATTTTTCCCTTTCCACTAGGAGTTCATGAATGATGTTCTTTTCCCCAACATTGTAGCTTTCCCCAACTGGCCATTCCTTCTGAATCCAGTGTCTGTCTTTGGCTCTGCTGTCCCAGAGGCGCATAAAGCAAGGGAATTTGGTGTAGCCACTTCATTGTCGTAACAAAAATAAATCATTTTTAGATCAACACAAATGATCCATTTGTGTTCTTTATATTTCAGTAGCTCCAATACTGTTTTGATGTGTTCATATTTTTCTTTCGTGTGTACTGTGTGTTTTATGGGTATTGCGCCAAGGATATTGTCTATATGTTATAAAACTCTTTTCAGAATCCGCTAGGAGCTATGTATAAAGAGCGTTTGCGTTTGCAAACGCAAACGCAATCTTGGATCATCGCAGTTACTAATGCAGGAATATCACAACAGTAGACGAAGTTAAAAATAAAATCAAAGAGCTGTAAAAGATTATCTTCTCTGTTGTGGCAAAATGTTACCTTTCGTCCATTCCCAGCAAGTTTTTATCGTTTAATCGTGACGTCAACAATTCCGACAGTTAGACAAACCTTGATCTCGAACTGAATCACTGAGTTCTACGTGGCTAAATGTTTGCGGTTCCATTGATACACCTTCAGAATCTGAGTCACTGTTTTTGTTAATTGACTCCTTTTCAACCCAGTGTCACATTCGCTGTCAGAGCTCAAAGAAGCAAGTTGAGTGAAGATAGGTTTTGGAACATCATCTGAATGGGGCACAGGACTGATGGCTGAATCTAAAATAGGGTATGTGATAAGCTGACGAGATTTACGAGTAAAACCAACAATATCAGTAAAGCAAAAGTAACAGTCTGTGACATGGTGCCGTGAAGAAAAGTAAGCTCGCTTCACAAATTCACTATTGCTCCTTCTTTGCTTTGGAGCTGTGAATGTACCGCATGTGTAGCAGAACGCCTCCGGTCGCGTTACACATTTCCTTCCACTTGATTGAGAAGTCATTTTTTCTTTTGAAGTTTTCTGAAATATGAAAAAAACGTGAACACTTCTGATGGTGATAGGACTCCATTTAAAAGCACTGTACTACTAAATTTAGTCCAAATTCCTGATTAAGATAAAAATAAGATCACGTAGCATGAAAACTAGACCTGATATTCACAAATGAATGCCATTTTCGGAATCAGTGACTTCAAATCCACTAGAACAAGTGTAAGAACTCATGCAACCAAAAGTGTGTACTCCAGTGTAATCGATCCTCATCCTTCACTGTCACTGAGTACGTTCTATTTAGAATACCTCTATTGAAGTCCATCAGAGCCGTTAAGACTGAAATTTTTCGAATCTAAAAACAACAGTTTCTTCCATTTCTTTGCATCAACAACTTGTCGATCAGCAGCTAATTGCAGCAAAGAGGTTTAAAGAAGGTAAAAACCAAGGTTTTTGCATTCGTTTCTGGAATTTGAAACCTTTCTAGCTTAAAAGCTGTCCAATTGTTCAAAAACTGGATTTCGCATCTGCTCTAACTTTTGTCCCGTTTCATGTTAGGCTCGGGTTTCACCTGACTTCTAAGCAAATCAGCTGTTTTGTGCTGGAGAGATTTTCTACGAGCGACCGGTAGACATTTTTTTGACACGTTTGCGTCCGGATCGTCAAGAAAGCAGGCAAAGGCAGTTTTGCTAAAGCTTAGTTCCCTCGCAATGACTTTTAGTTGAAAATCACTAACTCTATTCAAAATTTGTGATCATATTATGTATAAGCCATTCGAGAAGTAAAAATTTTTGTTCGAAGTGTTCGAAATTATCCATCTGCTATATTGCATCATCAAGTAAAAAATGTTCGCAGTGATTGATTTCTTCATGTTCCATTGACTAGTCATGTTTTTCATATGTAGTAATGATCAGTATATTTGAACTATTGGTAATGTTTGTTAGAAATCTAAATGTCTGATTAAAAATACCCTTCTTAATCAAGTAGAAAACCTGTGTGGACAGATACTTCTATGGAAAAATAATGTTTTAAGCTCATTCGCCATGTTGTACAACTAATCTTAGAATTTTAAAGGGAACTGTGTGAATGAAAATTTCTACACATGCGAGTATGCTAAATTTTTGGCCTTGCCTCTTTATGGTAGAGCAATTTTTAACTTGTCACATTCCTTGAAATGAGCTACTAAAATAAATGTTTTATACATGTTAGAAGTTCATGCTATCATTTCAGTTTCGAAGTAAATACACTAGTGTTAGGCCCCGCGCCAGTATGGATATTCTCGTATCTTTGTAAATAATGTTCGTCAAAATTTAATTCGAGTATCATAGATACTCGCCAAACCCCCTTGAATGCGGCTTGTCCGAAATTCGAGAGAGCGACTGAAAGAGACGGTCCGTTCTCTGGAATTTCGGAACCTCCTTTCTCTGCTTCAGCCTAACTGAGAGCGACGAACGAAACGGTCCGCTCACTGGAATTTCGGAATCTCCTTATCTGCTACGGCCTAACTGAGAGCGACTAACGAAACGGTCCGCTCTCTGGAATTTCGCAACCTCCTTATCTGCTACGGCCTAACTGAGAGCGACTAACGAAACGGTCCGCTCCCTGGAATTTCGGAACCTCCTTATCTGCTCCGGCCTAACTGAGAGCGACTAACGAAACGGTCCGCTATCTGGAATTTCGGAAACTGCTACGGCCTAACTGAGAGCGACTAACGAAACGGTCCGCTAACTGGAATTTCGGAACCTCCTTATCTGCTACGGCCTAACTGAGAGCGACTAACGAAACGGTCCGCTCCCTGGAATTTCGGAACCTCCTGATCTGCTATTCAAATCCTCTACAACTAATATTGTTTCCTGCAAATATACTCTGGAAATAAACCGAGTATTATCTTCCCCGAGAAGAATACTAGCTCCCAAGAAGGACCAGCTTAAAGAATTATCAAATCGGGCCGAACAGGACTCGCCCACCTAAATAATCTATCACTGGCTCCCAAGAAGGACCAGCCTAAATAATTATCAAATCGGGCCGAACAGGACTCGCCCACATAAATAAACTATCACTGGCTCCCAAGAAGGACCAGCCTAAAGAATTATCTAACAATTGGCGCCCGAACGTGGGGCAGCCAACAAATCGAATAAGAATATACCTAACAACTAGTATACCAACCTGAAGTGCACCGAACGTACAACCACACAAATGTATGCTTATATACGTATATAATTATACATATTTGTATGCTAAAATAAATACAACAATGTACTAAAGTAGATTTTAATCCTTTTAAATATAATTATATATAACATAACAAGCTAAATTACTTTCATTATTTCAAATTTTGTGAAACACACATTTGCTTTTGAAGGGCTCTGGTGTTATAAGTTTGTGACCATGGTAAAAAATTACACTGCTAGCGAACAAACATTTTTGTAATTTCGAGTCTTTAAGAAGTTCTGCTGTGTTCAGTAAAAATCCCATCTTAAAGATCCCATTAAGTAAGAACGATATTTTTATTTCGAAACTAGATAAGAATATGGATGTTACCTATTGCTGATTGAAAAAGATACGCTGAGAGAATGAACACTGTTATTAGATGATAAGAAATTTCAAGTAACTTCTGGTCCGATTGAAAAATAATTCCTCTATAATATGAAGATAAAATCGACAATTTTTTCCCGAAGTTGATGAGTTTGAAGCTGTCACTCGACATTATTTGCAGTAAATATTTTGTCTGTGGCTCTAATCTGGTACGCTGAACGAATTACTGGCGGTGTATAAACCTACTTGATGCGCCAAATTTCAACTTCGACATTTTTGTTGTCTACAATACATCAAGTTTTAATTTCATTAAAATCATTGGACCCGTTTCAAGTCCTTAGATGACTAACTGCTCCACACTCGATACATACGAGTTCTAATTCATTTGCGCGCTCTCCTTTCTCTGTTGGTGACACAAAAAAGCTTCAAGGTATTTATTTTTAGACGAAGAAAATTTGTTCCCTTTCTGAGAAACTATCGAAATTTCCTCGAATTGCCTTCTACCACAATAAAAGTTTCTAGTTTTAGGACTTCTTCAAAGGTTTCTTAGAAACCTTTTGAAACTTTCAGTTTTTATCCATTTCTTGTACGAGTATTTACTGACTTGTTTTGTACGCAGACTGATGATATTGGCACGTTTTTGCCCTTAGGAGCGACATTCGTCAACTTTTTCATGTCCTTCCATGAACAGAATTGGTTGAACAGTTTTACAGGTGAATTTAACCCTATTTCATTTCTGCGATTCTATGACGACGCTTGTGTGCTATTCAGAGATAAATCTCATCTTTCATTCTAAGTTACTTCAAGAGAAAATATTTGTATGTAAAATTTACTATGGAACTCGAACGGTTTAACTTATTATCTTTCTTTGATACCAAGGATTTTGGCAAAATACAGTTATAAATTTATTTGTTCGGGGCTCATTTTCGGGACTGGACACAAGCCTTTTTGGTTTTTGTACATTAGATTTTTAATATTGTGGTATTTGTAAACTGTAGTGTAGAACTTACCATGTTTGTTCAAATGCTCATTTACTGCATGCATAATTTGAATTTTGACATAATTTTTCAGATGTACGGGTAGTCCTGAGTTTATGATAAAACTTAAAATCAGCAATTTTTACCTTGCACCGATGAACCCATCCCAACAAATACCATTTCAGTCAATCCCTTGAATTTTGGCTTCTTTAATTAGGGTGCGATCCAAGAGACCAAAACCTGAATTGTTTTCGTTATTGAAGATGTTTTTTCTGGACTGTAGGTTGAAATAGCTTTAGTTAAATTATTCATTATTGGATCTCTGATTTAATACAAAGACACTCTCCATTCAGCCCTACGGACGTCTCTATCTTGCAAATATAGCTGTTCATATCGTGATTCTCCCTTCATTGGTTCTACCATTCGTACCTTATAAGAGCTAATCACTGGTTGCAGTGTCCGTACTGGCCATTTATTATTGCGCCCCTCTCATTCCTCAATTAGTTTTCACGCATTTGATTGTGATAATCCTGTAGCCTAAAGGTTTTCACATCTGCCTCGAATCATTTCCAACTTCAAAATTTTAAAGTCTTTGTATATATTTAGAACGAAACCTCCTCTAAATGACAAACAAAGTGCTTTTTCACGCACAATTGTTGAGTAATTTACCTCTTTTGTTTATATTCTTACCCAAGTAAGCCTTTAACATGTAATTCGTGTGTTTCTTGAATATTTTGTCATTCGTGTTTCTATACAGATTTTTAGCTGATGTTGTAAAGATATGCAAAACGTCATGTATTATATGTAAAATATTTGTTCAGGACTTGCTGTTCTTGCTCTCCTTTTCTTAATAAGACCTTTATATTCCTGCATATATGCGCAACTCTACCCTGATTCGTTTCGTTAGAAGTATAGCAGAGAAGCAGGACACCGCGTTGAATCACCACTGTAAACTTTATTGGGAATTTAAAATGATTCAAAGATTCAATACCGTTCAATACTCTTATGAAGTCTGTTCTTCACGTTCCCATATCAGTAAAATCAAGAATGGGATAGAAAACTCTGTAAAAATCATTTATCAGAAGCTATCCGATGGTTTCGAAGATATGTAATTACAATCGTGCCCTTGAATATCTTGTTCAGTTGATAATTTCAATCGATCATGTACGAACGGACTAATATAATTTGAAATAATTCCCTTTTTGATCATATCTACTCAAATTATTCTGACAAATTTGTGTCCATAACTTACTGAGCGAGTAAAAATTATGAGAAAAAATCATAGATATGATAATTTTATTATTTTAAATCGTCTACATGCCGTTGCGGGAAAGAGTATCTAATTTATTGTAGAATATGTAAACCTGTTGGTTGTACTGTGGTCAAATTTGCTTGTCCAAGTCTTTCTTTTCAGTTTTTTCTACAGTGTCGTCAATTTTGCTCTAACGGCACCACGAGATCAGCACATTACAATTATTAGCCACGCTTGTAATGATAACCAAACTATAATTCATCAAAGCCCAAACTTACCGTCGTATGACCGTCGACCAGCTTTCTATAAATGTCGGCAGCAACGCCGGCGGCCGATGGTTAATTGCCAGTCCCATGATTAATGATCAAAAATTTGCCGAAATCTTACCCGACAGCAGCAGCTGCATGGACAGGACGACCGCTGCCCAAAATGCTGCGCAAAGCGATTAGGATTTTTAAGTCCTTGAATAGAAATCATCCTCAAAAGTACCTTGGCGGAGACCGAGGATAGATCCTTGAGAACCGCCAAAATCATTTCACATAAAGAGTATTTGTTTGATAGAGGAGTATGGAAATATCGCTGTACTAATCTTCAAAATACCCTTTCAATATAATAATTTCAACAATATTTTCATCGGCAATACATCAGTCGAGTCACTACTTATTATAGCTATTACAGCGGACAGATTGGACCCAAGTTCAGTGACTTCTAGAGTCATGGAAATCTTATTCTACTTTTGTGGTTGAATTTTTTCTTGAACACTAAACTTCAAAGTACGCTTGACTAGACAAATACTTGTTGAGCCTAAGCGGACGAAAAAAGAAAATAGATCAAATAGTCATATTATGTTATGATGCAAGTAAAAACTGCATGGTCAAAAATAGATGGAGAATTAGTTTAATTTCGGAGCAATCTTTGATCTTCTATTTTGAACTATCAAATGAAGAGGAGGGAGCTATTCAGATAGGAGAGAGAGGAAACTCATGCACAGGCACCAACGAAACATATTAATAATCATCAAATTTCTCTTACAAGCAACAGTACATTCATATAAACACAATTCTCTGAATAGGATTGTGCACTGGCTCTTTGATTTCCACGAATTTAGCGCGGTCTGAAATTATATTGACAAGGCTTTCGACATAATTCCTTCGATCCAACAAGTGTACGCCGTTACCCTTACCGACAATTCTTTTTAATGTGGACATTACGCAGTTGTTTCATGATTTGACTGTTTTCTTCACCCAATAAGAGCTAAAATTTTCTATTTTTCACGTTGTGCTGGCGCTACTATCTGGTGAGGCATAACCAATGAAATCACAATTTCATCGCACAAATAAATGCAGTGTGCTATGTTACCTACTCTTAGTTTTTAGTTTCTCTCTAAGTTTCTCTTAGTTTCTCTCTACATCAACTTAGAATTTGGAGTAAACGATCTTACTGTAGAATACTGGGAATTACCAATCTAACATAGTCACGGCAATTTTTGAATGCATTCAATTGCTTGCAGTTACAGCACTTTCTGGGATCTGGTTCTAAATTTGGAATTTTATACGGAAAAAAATTGGGACCTGGGCTGTCCCTCTAACTTTTTTTTCTCTCTAACTTCTGGCCATTATTTCTGGTTCGCACCGACTGAAACACCGTCGTAAATGATTTTCAAGCAGTGAGACAAGGTTAGTCAAAAGTAATTTATAAAAAACAAAGCACAACACGCACATCTAGAAACATGTAAACAAACATACAAATTAAATTTTAGAGATTGCTCGTCGGACGGATATAGTAAAATAATTCGTTAACGAATCCTATTTTCAGATTGGATTTTGATCATTTGTCTATTTACATTTTGGGATACAAAAACGTGCGACGCTCACTGGGGTAGCGATAAATCCAGTTTTGAAACAATTAGCCTGCGTAATAAATTTATTTACTGAAATATCGAGCTCCTTCTGATTAAAAGCCCAGTGCTACCTAGTCTCAGACCATTAATCGTCATGACTTTTAAGGTTCATTTTGCCAAAAAAATATATATTAATTTAGAAAATCAAAATAGAAACAAAAAAAACGTCATAACAAAAACGACCTTCGTCCTGCTGTATTGAACAGATGGCTGTGTTGCTCATTGTAGTAGACAGAAATAACTAAGATTAAAATCAAAATGAAATGACTTATTAAACGTAAAAATTATCTAGTTTCCAATTTTCTCAAAGAATTTTCAGGAAAATCAAGTTACAGTCTAAAAACGACAATAAAAAACATCTTAGGTTTCTCATCCTCTCGGTATTTTCTTTTTCAACATTACGGACATGGGTGCATGCGATAAAATAGAGACACGGTGATAGATTGATATTACTTATGATTAACAAGTAGCTAAAAAAAATTCTAAACATAGATTACAAATGAATCTAATTATGGTCTCATAATCAACAGCACTTCACAGGCTAAGACCGCCGTCACACGGAGACGAAATGGTGTTTCGTCATGATCGTCTACATAGCGGTACCATTCGGTCTGTCTAGCTCTACGAAACCGTTACATTTCAGCCATGAGCTACTGTGCATTTATCGTTACCATTTGGTAATCAGAATGGCGGAGAACTGTGTTGGCGCGTACTTATTTACTTGTATTTAGGGATTATTTAATTTTCCTGGCGCGGCGAACAGGTATAGAGTGCTTAATTTGTGTTATTGAAGTGGCATCTATAGTTGAGAGTATTTTTTCAGTGCTCTCGTCTAGGGTCTTGCAATGCGTAAATATCTAGTTGATCGGTTAGTTTGAATTTGCACCGGAATGTTGTAATACGCTGTTCCTATGACTGAGATGCGAAATGGCGTGAGACGCTTGCCTTTAATTTTTTTACAGTGTGAAAGTTTTTTATATGCTGGGGAAGCTTATTCTACAAAAGAGCTCTAGAAACTGAAAGAGCTTTTTGTCCCACGTCAGATGAACAGTAACTAACAACGACATCACTCCTCCGATTTGGCTTTTTGTTCGGAATATTGGGTGAAAGAAATTTTACAATATCTGCATTACTCTGAGGGTAGAGTGAAGAGAACACTTGTCGAGCTTTATGAATGAGAAATCCGAATGGTATTGGGGCCCAGCCAAGTTTTCTCAACACGTTGACTGCGATGGGTTAATTAAACTGAAGTTCAATATTCAGCTCAACTGCAAAGTCAAAAGTTGTCGGCAATTTTATCAATACCAAATATTAACAGGGTCCATTAAATACCATGAAGTTTGAAAAATTGCTAAAATTTCTCAAATGGGTCATTTCGCAGCAGGAAAAGCTTGAGCACGACCCATCGACTGGTCGTATCGCAAGCAACGTGTTAAGAGAGGGGTTGTATGATGGCGTTTCTTGAAATTACCCTTGCCACTTTGGCTTCGAAGTTCATACATTTTCGCAATTCTTTTTGAAGATATTGAGGTATGTTTCCCCAGACTAAACTGCAATAGTCCAAACGCGATAATACTAAAAACTGAACCGCCAATAATCTAGATTTTTCGCCAAGTGTGTACTTTGTGCGATGAAAAAACATTAAGGTTCCACCGATTTTGTTGTATATTGTTTCTATGTGTGGTTTGAAAGTCATATTTTGTCAAACCAAACCGCAAGATTTTTTACCTTATCTTCTGGCTCGATTTCATCGTCTCCAAATGTTGGCGCAAATTTTAGTGAGTTTCTGATCACATTCTGTGATCCAAAAATAATGCATTGCGCTTTGCTTGCGTTAAAGTTTGAGGCTATTTTGGTCATACCACAATTTCGGGTTTCTCTGAAAGTTTTCAGCGTTGACTTCTGTTTCTTTCAAAGCTGCTATCGAGCTTGTTATGGCAATTTCCTCATCATCAGCATAAATTGAGATTTTTGTGTTTGCTGGAATGGTGGGGAAATCATTGATGAAAATAGAAAGTAAGAGCTGGACAACTATTGAACCCTGGGAGACGCCAAAGTTATTTGGAATGATTGAAGAAATCAAAATTACGAATGTGCTGTGCATAGATGTGTAAATTTATAACATATACTTGTTAGGCACCTGCATTGGTTATAGATTTGAGAACGTATTGAATGAGAATCGCAACTATGATGCGGAGCAGTACAGCACCTGGAGACAGATTTAAAAGCGATAGTGTGCATTTTCAAGAACATTTCCGTTTGTTTTTTGAGCTCTGTCAAACCTTCGTTGCAACTAACAATTACAAAATTATTTACAACTTGGCGTTACATAGGCCCGATTCATAAAAGGAATAATTTGTAATAATAATTATTTCCTCTTTTTGAAAGGAAACTGCGAGATGAAGTCTTACCTCACGTAACTCAATAGCTCCAGTGATGAGACGAGATCCCTATGGCATTGCCGTAAAATTCGTGATGATAGTATCTCCGTTGAACTGGTCTAATCTAGTGTTCCGAGTTAATGTCGAACACACACTAGCTCGATTACCCTTCATTTTTTCTACTGTATCAGTAGGAATAATCGTAAATTAAACTTTTATACATTGTCAACAAAAAAGTTCCGCTTCATAGCTCCTCAAATTTTCCAATGAATGGTCATCGTAAGAGAAGTCGGTGACATACGTACCGAATGGACCATAAAAAAGTAAGCCCATCTTCAAATGTTAATAACTTTGGATTAAGATATTTCAGTTTCATTCGTTACGTTACACGCAGAGAATTTAATCCAAAACAATTTCTTTAACTATGAAAATTTATTAAAGGATTAACTCTTTAATTTAATCTTTTAAATTTGAAGGTTCAAATGTCATGCGTCTAGTCAGGCTGCAAAATAATCAAGCTCTAGTGTCATTTATCCTGACTACATAGCTTTAGGTGTGGGTATAAATAAGGTCCAAGTCGTCTCAAAATTTACCTTTAAATGTGAGTTTTCAAGTGTTTAAACCCATCATTGTGCAACGAACAAAGGAACAACGCATTTTCATCAACAACGTCTATGCGGGAACAAAGAGTTTAAGGGAACAGTCTGGGTTAAAAGTCCTTCATTTTCCGTCGGATTTTTTTTAAATTTTCACCATTAGTGTAAAATGATGCAACAATTTTTTTCGAATTCGTGTGTTTTTTTGGTAATTTTATTAGAAAATTTATTTTTTTCGAATGAACGGAAAAAAGTGTATTACGGAAAATGTGTCTCATCCTACATTTTTGAAGTTACAGAACCGGCAACATGTTTTCTAGATAGCTAAATGTATTATCCATCGAAAAAAAGTGTCACTGTTTTCTTTTTTTCACTATTATACCTCGTATAATTTTTAACCTGACTCAAATTTTAAAAACTTTTGCAAGTTCCTGCAGGTTTTTGAGCCCTATCGATTGATATATTTGTCCTTCCTGTATCTCTAAAACTGTGGGAGAAGATACATTTCACGTCAACACCTTCAGGTTTCCAGGAAAGCCTAACAAACTGGGTGCACTGAGTGGTCTGCTGCTCAACCCAACTCAGAATTTGTTCACTGTGTGTGTGTTAGAATGTTTTATTTCGTACCAAAGCATTTCGAACGGGGGCTGTATGGCTAAATCTCGCCTGCTGAACTCTCTCAAACCTGCTTCATTGTTGGGAGAGGTCGGAAGGGGAGTGCTTGACGACCGAGAGGGCCTGGAGTACAAACACAAGTCCGTCATTTTCCTACGAATTGTTTTAAAATATTCACCAGGGTAAAATCATACAATTTTTTGACTCGTGTGTTTTTTCCGTAATTTTATTAGAAATTCATTTTTTTAACTTAAAAAAGTATTTTGTGTTATGTACTTAGGTACAAACTGTGAAATTCCACCACCAAAAGAGTGAACGGCTCACCACCAAAAGAGTGAACGGCGGAACGTGGACCTTACGCCCGATCGGTTGGTAATAAGTCAACGAGAAAAGCAAGCTCAGCATAGGGAAGGCGACAGAGAAAAAGTGCTCAGAACCCTTCGACGGTTGAGCGCTGCCAACGATCCCAACGAATCTCCAGAAGCTGCAGCAGTCACTGCGGGTATTTAAGGATACGTTGACTGTTAGGTAGCATTCATTTTAGTACGAGATTTCCTCTTGTAAAGGTCTGTTAGTGCCACCTTTCGACTTGTTAATTAAAACTCAGCCGGCACTCTGAGAGAGAGTCTATGTAATCTCTGTGTAACGTCATATCGACATATCCGATTTAACGTAACTACTAGACCTTTAATTCGTCACCATCGCTGCGTACTCCGAGTTAAGTTCTTTGGGATTGTCCATTATTTTATCATCCTCGATATTTGCTAGTTTCATCAAACTCTTGTCATAAGTGTGTTCACCCTTCGTTAAAACAGTGAATGTATGGCTGTACTAAGATTTGTGTTTATTATATCCTGCTGAAATAAACCGTAAATTTGAAGGTCAACCTTGAAACGACTGACGAAGTAGGAATAATTGTATAATTGATTGGAAAAGAACAGAAGGCTACGACAAATGGCGGCAGCGGAGTGCGATATTAAAGTCAATTTTAGAACTAAAATTTAATCTCGCCGTGCCCACGCTCCGTTAGAGATCGCTCTACCACGCTACCAAAAATAAAATAAAAACTTAACGTAAATGGCCAAACTCAAACTAATTGTTCATTAGAAAATTCATCTCATTCATCATTGTGCCCATTCGTATGATTTGTGTCTTTGCATTGATTTATTTGTGTAAATTCAATATCATTGTACCCATTTCTATGATTTATCTCATTGTATTGATTTATTTCCATATTTTTTTTTGTGTAAATTTGTGTCATTGTAACTATTTTTCTATATTTACCCATTTAATGTCCCATTTATACTGCCCAATTTAACCCATTTCATTGGATTATAATGCCTATTTGAACTCTATTGTGCACCCATTTTGCAGTGCTATTATTGATCTATAGCAATTATTTACGTGTGTCGGACTTTTTATGGATGTCATGTCATGTTATTTCTAATTCATTTATGACCGTGTATTTGGAAACATATTGTACGAAACAATTAATTTAAAACTTGTAAACCATGGCAGGAAATGATAATGATAACGGTAATAATAACATTGTAACTCTAAACCATGCAGTCGAGCTTCCAAAATTTAATGGAGAAGGTTGTGTAACTTCTTTTTTAAAGCATTTTCAAACTAGAGTAGACATTTACACTAATGACACTAGTTTGCAATGCCTTTACCTTAAGAACGCATTGACAGGAAAAGCTTGGGACTCGTATGTTCTCAAATCTGATCAATTAATTACGTTAGATGATGTGAAAAATTGGCTCGGGTCAGTGTACAAAGGTGCTACAAATTACAGAAAATCAGTTCATAAAATCCTATTTAATCTGCACAAAGAAAATGATGAATCTGTCAATGCTTATGCAACCCGAGTTTTGGCTAGTTGGAAAGATGCATTTGGACAGGAGTGGCATTACGAAGATGACAAAGCGCAAAAGATCCTGATCCCCACTCTAATTAAAAATATGAATCCTAGGATCAGTGAGAAGTTGCCCCATGATTTTGATCCTGAAACAGTTACAAAACTCTTGGATAAATCGAGATCTATTGAGGAATCTCTTCTCAAGGAGAAAGCTGCTCAGAGCAGGAAGAGACGAGTCCACGAAAGTGACCTAGTGATTGAAAAGCATCGCCATCAGCACTATCCCCCTCAAAAACGAACCTATCAACCCCCGAACCCCTACAAATGGTCAAATGCAACTCACGGGAATACCCGCTACTTTGGAAACAATCATAAACGTAAATTCAATGACCGTGAAAATCAAAACGCCAACGTTTCTTCCATTAAGTCAAAAAACTTCCAACGCAGTCAAAATGCGTTTCCCCCGTAATAAATTTGAAAATTGAACAGAAAAATTGCTCTACTTTCGTTGACTCTGGCTCTTCTGTTACCCTCATAAAATCTAGTGTTATTAACAAATTGTTCAAAAACCCTCCACGAATCAAACGATGCACGAAAGTTCTCTGCTCGGTAAACGGAGATAATCTCCACACTCTAGGCACGGTCGATCTTAAGATTAACTTAGGAAATGTAGATTGTTCTCATGCCGCAATCATTGTTGAGGATTCATTTTCCCTGGAGCCGTACTGTTAGGACGGGACTTCCTTAAGAGGTTCAGTGTTGAAATAAAGAACGGTCAATACGAGAAAGGCCATGGAAAAATCAACGACAGAACTTACCCTTTTCAACACGTTGGCGCCTCTAATTCTATTAACTTCGTAAAGCAA